>APFE030963658.1:10342-23364 GCA_000404065.3 Pinus taeda | reverse complement strand
ATATATAATAAAATAATATATAACGAATCCTACGTGTCCTGTACCGGGGGGTCAACGTGTCCGAATCCGACTCTCGAATCCCCGTATCCTACGAATCCCGAATCCCCATGTCAGGTGACTTAGCTTAGTAGTGTAAATCCCTTATATTGGATTCTTCGGGTTTGACTTTCTTTGGGTCTCCTTCTTCAACAATGTTAACATATCTCTATCTCTCTTCTTATTCTTTGGATTGTTGTGATAGTCACTCCTGTAGTGACCCTTCTTATGACATTAATAACATTCTACCTTGGACATGTCTACTTTCTTCCTTGATCCTTTCGATTTCTTTTTATTGTGTTGAGCAGTGTAGGCATTTGATACTCCTTCAGGATTGACAACTAGAGAGATCTTCAATTCTTCTTGACTGCAGGCATCCATAGTTCTTCAAAAGTGGGAGCTTCCTTCCAACTATTAAGTCCTTAAACAAATGCACTCCAAGTAGGTGGCAATCCTAATAGAGCAGTGATCACGAGTTCTTTGTTTGGAACAATTTCATCAATGGCCAAAAGATAATCCCCGATTCTTGCTATCTTCACAAAGGAGGCCACTGTATCTTCTTTAGTCATCTTTGTGGTCCTTAGTTCTTTCTTCAAGCTTGCCACTTGACCAATGTTCTTAATAGTGAATAACTCTAACAAGGCTTCATACATTTCCTGACCATGATTGATGTTGGCTATAAATGGGGCAAGGTTTTCCTTTATTCCTTCTACCATTAGAGTCATGGCCACCAATTCTAACTCTTTGAACTTCACTTTGTTAGCATCACTAGAGTCATCTGTTTGCCTCTTTACTTTTCCTTTGACCAAGTCAAGTACTTTGTTCTTTTCAAGGATGCGGTCAATCCTCTTCTTCTAGGACCTTTAGTTTGAGGCTCCTTCAAGTTCGTTCTAGCCGAGTTTGGTACGCCGCCCTTCCGCCTTGAGACAGCCTTCAGACTGGTCTCTTTTCTTCACCGAGCCCGGAGCTTTGCAGATACACCGAAAGGACGCGAAAGGTACCCTTATCTAGCCTACTGCTCTTCTGAAGCCATCGACCGCACCCAACCAGGAAAAGCCAAGTGTTGGTACACAGGAGTCTCGAAGTTCCTCGAAGCAGTGGGACTCCATATGGATCATCTCCCCCCCTTTCGGTATTCCCTGAACGCCCCCAGAGGACTCCCCCCAAAGCAGGAACTAAACAAGATCATCAAGGAAGACATCTACAGGCGGTTTATCCAGGTCACATGGGTTAACCCCCCGGGGGGACTGCGCCCAAAGATGGTGTTCTATGCAGAGCACTTCTTAAGTATCAGAGACGGGCTTATAGTTCGCCCCCAGTACACGCTTCGACATTGGATGCATGCTCTTCGGATCCCCCTCGGGCAGTTCAGAGTTGGATCACATAGGCTCTGGGTAGAGACAGACCACCAGATAGAGAGAGTTGACAGGACTTGCCGGCTATGTCATACACAGGAGGTGGAAACCGAATGGCACCTTATCTTTGGTTGTCCGATATATTATGAGATCAGAGGTCGCTACCAATGTCTGTTCAGAGGACCACAGAACCTATCCAGCTTCTTCAGCTACACGGACCAGAGATGTGTCGCACTTTACATCCAAGAGACTCTAAACCACCGGGAGCATATCCTCCAGCCTCCCGTCCGACCCAGCACTACTCGTCAGATCACCTCTTTCTTCAGCGTACTCCCCTCAACCCGAGGAGTCAAGAGATCAACCAGTCCGTGTACCGATCAGTCCGGCTCACACAGATCGACAGACTCTCGTTTAGTTAAGAGGAGAGGCCCCTTACTTACGAGGGCCCAGCAGCAGAACCGCTCCAGGCATCTCCCCGAGAGGCGACCCAGGATCAGTAGATCACATAGACAACACAATGGGACGCAACCAGCGCCCACCGCTTCAAACCAGCAAACTTTGCTGAACTACCCGCATCTCTTTTCTCTCGGCCTCAGATGTTAGGAGTAGAGGACTTCCACATCCGAGCCCCCAGGGTCTTCTTCACCAGTGAGGCTACGACGCAGTCTAGACATCAACAGGCGCGGCCGGGATCGGAGCTCCATTCGCTCTTCCCAACCCGCCTCGTTTTTAGTTTTTAGTTTCTATCTCTCTTTCAGCATTTGTCTTTATGAGGAGACCGATTGGTTCTCCTACTGGGCGCAGCCCCCTTATGTAACCGACAGTCCCTTTGACCTACTTTGTGGTCATTCGTTGGACATTAATAAAATTATCTTATCTTATCTTATCTCCCTTGATTGTGTTAGACATCTTCCTTGAATATAGTAGACTCCTTCCCTGAGATAATCCTTTTGAATGGTTCCCTGATCAAGTGCTTGAGACTGTCCTTTTTCTTTCTTTCTTATCCAAAGCTCCGATACCATGTTAGAAAATCAAAAAGGCATAAAGATTTTCTTATTCTTGACAATTACTTGTGATGTTCTCAATTTGTTATTACGTTTCTTTATATCTTCTTTCTTTTAGTTCATCAAGCAATTACCAAAGCAATAGCACATAAAACAATGGACACTAGATGTAGGATCACAGCCAGGACAAAACCCCTCTCTAGGGGAAAACCCAGTTAGTAATTCTTCCTTCAATAGTTTAGATATTCCAAGACTCTTGACCTTGACACAAACTTTCCTCCACAGCAGGTCAACTTTCTTCCTTACTTGCAGATGATCCTGCTTGACCTAGCAGCAACAACAACGACAACACTTTCTTCGACCCAACAACTTCGACCTAGCCTTAGAGACTTCGATCTTCACTGAAAGACTTCGATCTTTACTTAGAACCTTCAATCTTGGCCCAATATAATTTCTTGAGGTGACAACATCACATGACGACTGGCTACGACATCAACATGACAACTGGTTACTACATCATACGACAATTGGCTACGATATCAATAAGAGAACTTCGATCTTCCAAACTAGGGCATGAGAGAGAGATAGTTGTACCAAAAGTTTGATTTTCCCTTTCTCCTTATCTTAGACCAAACTCACACTTCCTTCTCCTCTTCCTTCTATTTCGCACTTCTTCCGAGTTAAAGAGAGATCAAACTTGTTTGTGAGAGAGAGTGCTTCAAATGGAATTCAAATGGCTTCATTTATAGCCCTTTGGTGAGGTCAAATAGCCTCCTTTGAGGCCGACTTGATCATCTTAAGGCTAACATGGTGTGGAGACAACATAATTCATATTTGACTCAATACTTAACCTTTTTACATGATTCAAAAGCCCAAGAAGGGTCTCTTTAAAAGTACAATGACTCTATTGACTCAGAATAAATCCTAGAAATCGTCAATGGGGACTTTGACCTAAAACATGAAGACCCAGGCATGTAACCCATGCTTTAATAAGTCATAATAATAGAAAAAAAAAAAAAAAAAAAAAAAAAAAAAAATCTTTATTCTTTTGACAAGTACATTACAATATGACTCAAATACATTTAATAAAGATCAAACCTAGTTACATTTTCTAACATATATTTCATGGTTTGCTTATGTATTTTGCTATTTTGTCGATGATATGTATTGCACTCGATGCCATTTTGATATATTCACCTTTACATGGTATATAAATGAGCAAACTTTGCATATTTTGTCTCTATTGGCTTGGAATAATGGTTTTTAATCTTAAAAATAGTTTTGTTTCATTAAAAATTAATTGTTTAATGTATTTTTTTAAGACAGGTTCGTTCAGAGCAAACCAGTCTCGGTTAGACCGGTTCCTGTTGGTAAATCGGTTCATTAGGTGGATCGGTCCGGTCACCGGTTCCAGTTTTAAAAACACTAGGTTGAATTGATGCTAGTGGATGATGTCCTAGGACATGACAGTTTGGAAGTCTGTTAGCAGCCATGTGGAAGGGTTTCCTAAGTGTTGGATGCCCTAACTAGGAGTAGATGCTATAGTGAGAATTGGTCACTCATGGACTGTTGGAGGGCAACGTGAGAGTGGACCAAGTGTGGACGTGATTGGGCACTTATGGTCTGCTAGAGGACAAAAAGATAGTGTCCAAGTTGGAGCTCGGTGAGCAACACCTTGATGGACAAGGGTAGTTGTGAGAGAGGCGGTTGTTGAGCTCAAGGGTTTAATCAGCCAGGGGCAATTTTGAGTAGCCCGAGACTTGTGTGTGGAGAAGGACTTCTACAATAGATGATGGGTTGTCCTCCTAGCGCATGTTCATTGTGGGAGATGGACATCTTGTAGTGATAGGTGGCAGCCCTCCGTGCCCTATGTTGGTCTTCATTGGAGCAGTGCAGGAATACCATAGTGGGTTGAAATCCCTGAGTAGCTGAGGAGAAGTAGTGGGTAGTTGAGAGTTGTTCACAAGTGGAGCTGTGAACAACTCGACAAGAGTCTCGATGTGTATGCAAGGATGGATGCATATGTAAAAACAACATTTCTAAATGGGACCATCGATGAAGAAGTATACATTGAACAACCGAAAGGATTTGAAATAAATAGAAAGGATACATGTTTGCAGACTTAATAAAGCCCTATATGGCTTGAAGCAAGCTCATAGGGCATGGTATGCAAGGATGGATGCACATCTCTTAAGAATTGGGTTCGTCAAAAGTTCTGCAAATCCAAATCTCTACATCAAAGTAGTGAATAATGAACTAGTCATTATACTACTATTTGTAGATGATTTATTCATTATAGGAGTGGAGCGAAGAATAAAAGAATGCAAGAAGATGTTGGCGGTTGAATTTGAAATGAAAGATCTGGAACTTACGCACTATTACTTGTGTTTGGAAGAAACTTGGAGAGATATATCTGGGTCAAGGAAAATACATAATCGAGATATTACAAAAATTTGGTATGAATGATTCCAAACCTATGACTACTCCCATGATCACTAATCTCAAGAAGTCAAGAAGCTTCGACTCCAGTCTCGTCGATCCTACTAGCTACCATAAGTTGGTGGGCTCTTTGATGTACCTGGTAAATACAAGGCCTGGTATATGTTTCGTTGTAAATATTCTTAGTCAATTTCAATTGGAGCCTCGTCATGACCATTGGATAGATGCTAAGCATATTTTGAGATATCTACGTGGCACTATACATCATTGCCTAAAGTATGATGGAAAGGAAATCAAGTTGACAGGTTTCACAGATTCAGATTTGCGTGGTAGTGAGATTGATGGTAGAAGCACTACCAGTGGATATTTCAGTTTGGGAGCTACAAAGATTTCATGGATCAGTAGAAAGCAAGATCCCGATGCATTAAGTAGTGTCGAAGCTGAATATGTCGTTGCATGTGAAGAAGGAAAGGAAGTTGTTTGGTTAAGAAAACTCTTATCAGATTTGTTTGGAAAGCTTATGGATCCTACAATAATAAATTATGATAATCAAAGCAACATCAAGATGTCCGAAGATCCTATATTCCATGCAAGAACGAAGCACATCAACAACAAGTACCACTACATTAGAAGCTTGGTACAAGATGGGGTCGTAAAGCTACAATATATTCCAATAGATGAACAGGTGGTTGATGTTTCTGAATAAGAAGTTTGAGTATTTTCGAATCATGCTTGGATTGGTTGACATTGCAGATTTAGTTGATAAGGAGAGATGAAGCATCTAATGGCAGATGCTTGGGAGGACATCTGGCTGGCCTATGTGTGCTTGATGTCTAGATCCTGAAGAGGGAGGGTGGTGTTGGTGTTGGATCTCTGACCTTGGATACACACTTAGATCCCTGGGTTGATGGTTAATTAGTAAGCCTGATGGTACCTACACTGGATGAAAACTTTAGTCGATCTTAGTCCCACCCAGATAGATAACCCTGGTCAGGTATCTAGCCCATGGCATTGAGTGTGCCTAAACTCTTCGTAGTTCATGTGTTTTTGAGATCTTCCATGTGCTTGTATATATATATGAATATGTCCCTAGTTAAGAGGGAGTGTTGAAGAATGTAACTAGGTTTGGTCTTCATAAGTGTATAATGTAATATATTTGTCAAAAGAAATTTTATTATTAATAAAATGACTTATTAAAGCATGAGTTTCATGCTTGGGTCATCATTTTTAGGCAAAAGAATCCATTGTAGGCTTCTAGGTTTTATATTGAGTCAATAGAGTCCTTGTCAATTTTATTAGACCCTTCTTGAGCTTTTGTATCATGTAAAAATAGATATTTTTTAGTCAAATAGGTTATTTGATACCTCCACACCAAGTCGGCTCTATCTTGATGAATTGTGCCTACATTAGGGCAATTCGACCCGCAAAAAGGGCTATATAAGTTCAATCCATTTGCACCACTCACTCAACAAGTTTGATACACAAGAAAGGGAGGCAAAAAAATTGCAAAATTCCTGTAGAAGGAAGAAGATTGTAGTGGAAACAAAATTGAAGTTTTGGGTCATCTATGTATCTCTCACACGTGCGAAGTTACTAGGCATTTGCAGTGGTTGAAAATATGGATTTTACTATAGGTCGAAGTTCTGTTGTAGGGAGGTCGAAATTCTGTTGTTGCAAGGTCGAAGTTCTAAATCAAAGTTGTTGCTGGGAAGTTATCACTTGGAGAAGAAGGAAGGGCTGACTCGGTGATTGGAGGAAGTTTGTGTCTAGGTCAAAGAGTCTTCGATTATCTCATCTTGTCTTTGAATCTATTGAAGGAAGAGTTTTGACTGGGTTTTCCCCTCATAGGGGTTTTGCCCTGGTAATTGCTTGATGAAACATAATTTAATAAAGTAAAAGAAGCCAACATAATTCACAAGTAATTATCAAGAAGAGGAATTAAAACCCTAATTCCTACTAGCATTGATTTCTTAACACACCTAACGTTGATTTCGCTTCTGCAAAACCCTTCTTTACCCAAACAAGAGATCTGCTCTATGAAAATACTGAGTTTTTGCTCCCTCTACTTGCTAGAATCACTTCCCCAGACAAATCGAATTTTCTTGCCACCTGCTACTCGAAAATTGAGCCACTGTCCAACAATTTGCATTGCCTTGCTAAGCACTGTGTAGCCCCATAAAATTTGGTCCTGCTACTCCCTTTGAACGGTGAAAATTTCCTCTTCTGACTCTGAGCCTCTTGTATGCTCTGATACCATGTGAAAATTCCTTGAAATGCAGCAACTGGAAATAATTCTTCTAATTGAAAAATTAATTATGCAGTTTATTTTGTTTACGACAAAATAACGAATTATTCACACTGAAATTTCTTTACCATAAAAAAAATAAACATCGTGGAAATAACAATGATGGAAATTGAGAAATGCTAGCACACACATATAATAATAATGACACAATTACTTTTGGACAATTGTCCTCGGAAAAACCCAATGTGGGAAAACTGGTGCAACAACTGAGGGTTTTATTATTTTGCAGTAGTGAAATTCCGAGTACAATAAATATGGATGCCCAACTGACTATCCAATCTGAGAGAAATACGAGAAAAATCAACTGAGGGAAATTACCCTCTTCTCAAAGCAATCCCGACACAAACTAACAACTCCAAACAAGATGTCCAAACCCTTTGCACGGCCTGTCACATGCTTAGCCCGGAACAACTGCTACTCAAGTTGTCTTGCCTACTGCTAACTAAGGAAGGGTCTCTCTTGTCTACTGGAATATTTTCCCGGCCTTTTGAACCTGAGACAACCTCCACTCCAACTAAGTCGAATTGCCTCTTTGAGGCTCTACACAAGCTCTGCGCTGCCTCCTAGAGAAATAATTTGGCCTGCTCTCTCTGCCTCTCCGAAACTGGAAAACTTTCTTCGGATCACTGTCTCTGCACCTCTCTAGCATTGCATCCCCTCTCTGGTTCGAAGTGCCCCAAGGAACTTGCACTGCTGGCTCTCTATTGTGTGTTTTTCCATCTACCCATCAACCTTTTCTTATAATCTCCAATTGGAACTCTAATGGCCAAAATTAAAACTTAATCGATGGCTGAGAATATCTCCAAGTCGATCCATGTGAGTTTCTAGAGAATTCTCACCTTTCTCAATTAATTAATATTAATTAACCGGTTTCCTAAGTTAGATTTAGGAAAAATTTAAATGATGGGTCAATTAATTTAATTGAGCTATCTCTAGGTGGAATTTCTAGAAACAATTCATGGGTTTTGGAAAACTCATGTGTTTTAGTCTCTCCACAAAGTTTTGAGACTAGAACACCATTCAATGCTACAAAAACTAATAGTTAAGGAAGAGCTCCAAAAGATGGTAGACGCTAGTATAATAACCCCCATTAAGCATTCTTCATGGATCTCTAATCTTATAGTTACCCGAAAGAAAACTGGGAATATTAGGATGTGTTGATTTTAGGGATCTAAACAAAGTGTGTCTAATGGACATCTACACATTGCCAAATATGGAGATTTTATTACAACACATATCTGGATCTAAGTTAATGTCATTCCTTGATGGCTTCTCTAGGTATAATCAAGTAGTGTCCAAGGAAGAAGATCAACTAAAGACCTCATTCACTACTCCTTAGGGGACTTGTAAATTTCCTAGGATGCCTTTTGGATTATTAAATGTTGGATATACCTTTCAAAGAGCTATGGACTTTACTTTCAGGAATTAGATGGGCAAGTTTGTGGAAGTATATCAAGATGATCTGATTGTTGCTTCAAAGAACAACATGATCATTGTAAACATTTAAGAAAGGTATTTGAGAAGTGTAGACAATATAATATTTCTCTCAATCCTAAGAAATGCATATTTGGGGTAGATCATGGGAAATTGCTTAGTCATATTGTTTCTAAGAAAGGAATTAACATTGACCCCAAAAGGATAGAGGCTATTAAAAAGCCCTCTACCCCAAAGGAAAAAGGAGCTTTGAGGTCATTCTTTGGCAAGATCAACTTTGTAAGAAGATTTGTGCCAAATTTTGCTGAGATTTCCAAACTATTGATTGACCTATTAAAAAGGATGTACCTTATGTATGGGATAGCAACAAAGATGCATCTTTTGAAGAAATTAAGAGTAGGATTACTTTGGCTCCCACCCTCATTACCCTTGATTACTCCAAGGATTTCATCATTTATTCCTTCGCCTCAAAGGACACAATTACAGGAACAATAATGCAAAGGGATGACAAAGGAAATGAGCGACCCATAGCATTTATGAGCAAACCATTGAGAGATGTGGAGACAAGGTACACTCTCTCTGAGAAAGAAGCGTACACCCTCCTCAGGGTGCTTAAGTATTTCCGAGCCTATGTGGGGTACAACAAGATATATGTCTTTGTCCCATATCCTGCAGCGAAAGGTGTATTATCACAAATTGGGTGCCTTGGATCAAGGGGAAAATGAGTACCTAAAATCCAGGAGTATGATTTGGAAATCCATCCCAAGAAGATTATCAAGGGGCAGGGGTTGACTGAAATTTTCACTGAAAATAATAGTGAGGCTATAGAAGAGGGTGAGGGTGAGCAAGTATGTGCCACAACTATTTAACTTGAGAATGATGAATGATATTTTGACATTATATACTATTTATAATTATTCACTGCTCCCCCAGGATTAGTAGATCACAAGAGGAGGGTCCTTAGTCTAAAGGTCGCTAAGCATTGCCTAACCCAAGATGGCCTTGGATGGATGAGCCCTAATGGGGTTATTTTCCGATGTGTTAATAAGGAATAATCCCAGAGCTTAGTAAAGAGTTTCATGCAGGCTTTTGCAGAGGGCATTATGCTGCTAGAACCACCGCGCACAAATATTGAGGGTAGGGTATTACTGGCCTTCTGTCTTTGCTGATACATTAAACTTCGTTAAGAGATGCCAACCATGCCAACTGTTCACGGGAAAGCAAACACATGAAGTGCATGTGTAGTTCAATGTGTTTGTTGCGCTGATGTTGGACTGGATCTTTGCATAGTTGAATGACACTTTGATTATCACACCAAAGTGTAGTCGGATGTTGCTGCTGAAAACCAAACTCTGACAGGATCTGACGAAGCCACAGGGCTTCCTTACTAGCTTCAACGGTGCCACGATACTTTGCTTCCGCTAAAGAAAGAGAAATGACACTTTGTTTCTTGCAAGCCCATGTAATAGGTCCAAAACCAACAGTGAAGACATAACCTGCAGTAGACTTCCAATCATCAGGGTCACCAGCCCAATCAGAATCAATGAAACCAACCAATAGAGGAGATACTTCTGCACTGTAATGAATCCCAAACTGAACTGTACCTCAAACATAACGAAGTATTCTTTTAGCTGCTTTCCAATGACTTTCATGTGGTTTGTGCATAAACCGAGCAACGAGGCCAACAACAAAGGAAAGGTTAGGACGGGTATGGGTTAGATACAAAAGTTTTCCAACAAGTTGACGGTATAAGGTATCAAGAAAATCTTCAACAATAAAACAATAATGACAATAGGATCATGAAGAGACAGCCAAACACTAGAGACACAAAATTTACCTTGGGAAAGCCCTAACTAGTGAAAAAAACTAGCAGCCTTTTCTTAGAGAAATTTTCCAATTCAACAAGGGATACAATTTGATTTCCTGGTTAATAACAAAGTCAAAGTAACCAGCCATTAAACCCAGGTCAAACCTGGTCAACTAGAGACAAATTCGGCCTCTTGCAATTTCGACCTTCCAATCTGCCTCGGAACAAACAGAAATTTGTCCTCTAACTTTGCCTCAGATTTGTCCTTCTGTTTTGCCTCATATTCGTCCTCTTTAGTCTCCCACATGTGAACAGAGGCAATAGAAGATGGTGATCCAAATTGGTGCTTCGGAGGAGATCGATCTGCCTATATATAGTGGACTAAAGGGTCCGAATGGGTGCCCCTACAAGCTGGGTCGATTTGAACACTAGGAGGACCGACTTGATGTTCTTGGAGCCAAAAATTCAATTTTAAAAATTCAAAATTCCCTCTTTTTGAAATCGACATGAAGAACATGTTTTGTATTAATCATTACATATATTTTGGACAGCTAAATTATTAAATATGAAGACCGACCATAGCTACAAAATTCAACATTAGGTAACTAGAGAATCCAAGAATAATGCAAAGAATGACAAGTAGCCACATTTGTTTGTTTTAAACCACCAGAATCATCTTCTTTCTTGGTCAGAAAATATCTTCTATTATAAATTTCCAAGAGGTGATTATATTTTTAGTCTCTTTCAATATCAAGCAAAGAGGTTGCTAACTACTAAAAATTTCTTAGCATCGCAGTTTAAAGAAATGACAATGGTAAGCAATTATAAGCAGTTTGTCCGAAACAAAATTCAAATAAGAATTCCAAGGTGAAAGTACACACTAATTGAATGTTAAACTCATACTTTGTATGGACTTTCATATGCAACAAGAGAAGTGAATTCCATACTACCGCTTGAGTTGAAGAGATGTGCAATGTCCATGTGTAACACTAATAAAACAAAGTAAATAAAAATTGAGGTCTAACATCAAATTAGTCACGATTTACATGCTATCTAATGGAAAAATAAAGCAAACCAGATTCTTATTTCAGAACTTAAAAGGATTTCCAAAAATGTTAGTGATAATCTAGGGCAGAAAACTATAGAAATATAGGAAATCTTGAAAGAAGGAAAAATAATTCCATATTTGCACGTGAAATTGAACATGAATTGTTCTTAAACTCTAGTTTTGCCAATCCTATCAAGAGTTACTAATAAAAATTATGAACATAAAATTTAACAAAAATAGATAATATTAGGAATGTGCATGAAAAAAAAAACCAAAAATAACAAAATGGACTAACTAAAATAATATCAGGTAAGACATTTTGATTACAAATATATATTCAATTTTGTCCCAAACATAAGTTGTTGGTTGAATATCCTCAGTTCTCAGCCTTGTGGTTTTTTCGAAAGAAATAATAATGGCCAATGATTTGTTTCACAGTCATGAGGGGGGCTGGATCCCATGGCCATAGCTTAAGCAAAGTTTTGAGCTGGCCAACCCCGATAAGATCATGCTAGATAGAGTTTAGGATCTGGTTCTAGATCACTCTGTTCTGAAGGTTGGTCATTACTTGCCACACCACTGGTAGCAATAATGGAAATGGGGCAGATCCAAAGCCTTCACCAAATACAAGCCTGCCAATGGCTACAAGCAACTTTGCTTCAGGCCAATTCTTGATGGTTTACTGAGTGAAATATGGAGCTTCAGATCCAAGCAGAAAGACTTGGCCCTTCTAGCTGTGAATATTGTGCAAGGCAGCGTTACAACCCAAGAAAGCTTTCTTCGTTTGGTAATTAGTCATGGATGGTCTACCTATAGATAAAATACTTACTCACCTGGGAGTACAAAATCCATGTTGCTCCAATACGAGTGAATTGAAACATTGAGACATCATTTCTTGTTCTGTCCTTAGCCAAGTTTGCATTGACCTGGGCAAAGTCGTTATGTAACATTCCAATTTTGATCCCTGGAATATATTAGATTGGATTATTTACAAATTTTAAATGTGTGATTATAATGAAAAGAGTCAAGCCATGCAAGTTTGAATAAATGACCCCATGTCACAAATGGTGTAAATATGCTTATATGGATTCCTAGTGCAGAGCTCAAGGCCAAGGCTCAATTTAGGAATGTGTAATGAACTAGGGTAATTCTTCCCTATGTTTTCCTGTCACATTTACTATTCCTTTTTCTAGTACAATGGTTTAATTCAATACAATGGTGAACAGTGAAATTTTGTTCCAATGAGGTAGTAAACAATGTATCGTCCAACAATTCAATTCCATTCAATCAGCAGTATAAACCTTGGCAAAACAATATATCATTCAACAATACATTCAACCCAGTAATGCAGAGTTAATCTGCCAAAACAACTCCATGCAATATGCAGTTCAATTCAGGACAAATTCGGTTCCATAGAACAGATATGGAACAGTGTTCCACGGGGACTTGCCCCCCCCACTAGGGGTCTAGTTTCCTCGCTCCCCCGCGCTCCGGGGACTTGGGGACGAGTAGGGGACGTTTCCCCACGCTCCCAAAAATCAGGGTATGCAGGGGGACGTGCCAGGGGGTCGTTTCCCTATCCTGAGGGGACGTT
>APFE030963658.1:0-10248 GCA_000404065.3 Pinus taeda | reverse complement strand
GGGGACGAGAGGGGATGGGAGCACACTTTAAAAAAAATGTTTAAATTAACAGTTTTAAAACTAAACTAAAGTTAAACTTTAATTAATTTATAGCTAAAATTTAATTAATTTAATAGACACGTAGGGTTTTAAGTTATAACGCATAGGACATCTATGCTTGACGTTAGATCGAGATGAGAACTTGGAGAAGAGAGTTGCCATCAGCGTGTAAATGATTGAAACTGCTTCCTGGAACACTGGAACTGACTACTGCATTGCTGCTACAAGTTGTGTATGCTGAGAATTTGGTGATTTGAATTTTGGATGACAAAAAGTTCTTTGTTTTATGTCAATGAAGTCAATAAACTCTAGAAACCCTAGGACTGTACGCTGGTAAAGCTGTGTTCACCTGTGGGAGATAAACTGGGCAGAAATCTGCACAAAATAATGAGCGCAATAAAGATATTTTTTGTTGTTGGTTTTATATAGAAAAACATCTGGAGTTTTTGATTGGGCTTGTGAGTTTGAATTGTTGAGCTATGAAAAACTTTGCGATACTCACCAGTTAGATAACCTGCAAGTGCTCACATGTGTATTTTCTTGCTGGTAAGGTAGACTCACTGTTAGCTAGTCTAGCCTGTAGCTGTTTCATAATGGCTTGTTTCAGCAGCTGGGCCGAATTTGACTCTCGAGTCTGAGCCAAACTTGTTGGGATTTTCTGCTAGTTTGGACCCAATATATTGTGTTAACTTTTTGCTCCAGAAAGACCTTGTTTTTTCTCCAAGCAATATTATCTCTGTTAGATTAGAAATTACTTAGAACTGAATGCTATCTCTTGTGGTTCTTCTGGGTGCAACAGATGACTAATGTGTGATCTATTACTGTGTCTATAGAATATACATCTATGAGCTCCTATGAATTCATATTACTGACTGATTTACATCTTCTTACACAAACACACTAATACACACATTAGTTACTTCAAATCACACCACAAATTTGCTTTGACTTATCACATTGTCGTGTCAAGCTATATTGATAAGTCAAAGCAAATTGGTTGCTATTGAAACTGTATTTTGTGTGGTTCATGGTAAAAGATCTTTGCGGTTAAAGACCTTTCAATCTCATAGTAAATTTCCTCCCTGTTGATCATAAAATTTAATAATATTTGAAGACACATACCCTCAACGTTATATGTTATCTTTAATCTTTAAATTTGTATGATATTAGATAATGATATTCATATCAATGATCATGCTTTGCAACTTTTCAATTCAAACCCAATTGTCATAGTGGACTCAATTAATAAATTATATTTTATATTTGTAAGATTTTAAGACCCTAACGCTCCCCCACGTTTCCTAAAAATTGGTGGGGAGCTTTTGCATAGGCCGCTCCTGCGTATCCTCGCTCCCTCGCCCCCTTGTCCCGGAACCTTGGTGGAACATTGATATGGAACAAGTTGGATGCCCCTACGTAATAATAACAGACTTCTGGTCAACAGGTTGGATGCCCTAACCAGGGGCCACAGAGTAAGAAATTCAAGTTCATATAAACCCTCTGGCCTATATTGAATCCTAATCTATTTACAATGTCAAACCAAAGGATACTCCAGCATTTGGCCTCTCCTTTTGTTTACCAATTCTAAGTTTTCAGGAGCCCGACTTCGATCTTTCTCCTGTCTGATCTCGGCCCTGTCTGCTACAAAATTGAGCCACAGGGAGATTCGGCTACAAGAAGGTGTCTTCACATATTGATTGGAGGTGTCTTCTCCACAGAACTTAGTCGGGTGGCCCAAAATGTTTGCTGGCTTCAGTCTGGAATCCAATCACAGAGCCAGAAAGCAGCGAGTGCGGAACCTGAGTTTCCAACCAGAGGAATATGCCTAGTGATCCGAGCTTCAGCCACAGGGATGCGAAATTAACCACAAAGACCCGCAGATCAAGCCACAGTTCACGTTTCCCCAACCAGAGAACCTTCGTCCTTTGCCCAGAACCTTGTTATGATACTACAGGAACTTCGATCTCCTTATTCCTCAACCTTCAAGGATTAAACTTCACTCCAAAAACTCGTCTGCTGCAGAAGATGTCTCCTTTGTTGTGCCAGAACAGAGATAAGAGAGAAAGATTGATTGATGTCAACTAGGGTGGAATCTTTCACCATCGAAATTGACAATAGAGAAAGGGGTCTTAAAACCCTTAGAGCTAATGCTCAAGAAGCAAATGAGTTGATCCACAATGATGATCCTTTGGTCTAAACTCTTCTCTTATATATATATTTCCCCATAGGCTTCATGATGTGAGGGATTGTGGGTGCAACCCCTAGTTTTGGATTCTTTTGCCCCAAATTGGGAAAAATTGGGTTTTCACCCCTTTATCAAGACTATAGCCTACAAGGTTGGATAGGCTAATTCCTCATTAATCCTCAATTTGAAGAGGACATTACAGAATGGTTATGCATGTAGATGATTTAAATATACTTGCATGCACCATGTGGTAAGCTTTCCATTGTAAACTCAAGATATGTAAATACTAATGCCTGAATATAATAAATAATGGTCAATATGGTTACAAGGGCACAAGCAAGGTTGTAAGCCACCAAAGGGAAAGAGAAAGAGGGCCTATTAGAGAATAATCCTCTATTGCCAAGTGTCAACCTATAAACTCATCTCTTTTCCACCGTGTGCTTTAAACAAATCCATCTACCTCCTTTGACTTAGAGAGCCAATAATAAAGGTAGATAGAGGTTGGTAAGGAAGTCAACCTCACATAGTTATTTAAGTACTTCCTAAGTACTACCTCAAGTAATTATTGAAGCTTGGCTTGAGTAGAATCATTATGGGGGGAATGCAAGAGTACTTCAACTTCCTACTAGAAGGAAAATCTACCATCATTCATATTACCCATCCAAGTGGGTGACCTATAGGACAAAAAAATTCTCCGTTTTGTTGAGCTTGCCAGCTAGCAGCCATATAGTAATCCACAAATAGCTTTGCCTAAAATCTCTCCATGTATGCCCCAATTAGTGTTTTCCATCATTTAATTTATTTCTTGAAGTAAGATGGGTCATCTGTTATAAGGTACATTAACCATTTCTATCATCATGTTATTTTATTTAATGTTAAGGACATTCTAGTATGAATCACAAGTTGAGTTAGATGATCGACAATTCTTAACTGTATCCTTGATCCCACACTTCACCCTGGAGGTTATCCCTTGCCTCCGGCGCAATGTGACCTTCCTTAAGGCCTTTCTTTCCATTGTCCAAGAGGGGCATGAATAGGAGACACCGATTCATACTTATCACATTCCATCTGTCCCTTGTATCCATCTCCATTCTTCAAGTTGGTTTTCATTTGTCACCGACACTAGCACCCTTTGTCCTCAGAGTAAGGGCTTGAAAACTTATCCCTTAAGAGGTTGATGCAGCTGAAAGGGAGTTAAAAGCATATATAGCCACAAAGGAAAGAAAATGTAAAATGCAAAAGATGGTTGGGAGAATTAACAATGCGTGGACAAAATCTTAGCGTGAGTACTACCCCTCATTAGCCCTCACCCAGTTCCTAGCTTATCATACTCTATCTAAATGAAAGGAATTAATCAATGTTAGTTTTTGTAGCATCGGATGGTGTTCTAGTCTCGAAACTCTGCAAAGAGACTAAAACACATGAGATCTCCAAAACCTAGAAATCTTTTATGGAAATTCCACGTAGAAATGGCTCAATTAAATTAATTAGCCATCATTTAATTTTTCCTAGGTCTACCTTAGGAGAATGGGTTAATTAATAGTAATTAATTGAGAAAGGTGTGAATTATCTAGATAATTCACACCTTTCTCAATTAATTACTATTAATTAATTGACAAATCTGAGGCAGAGTTAGAGGACAAATTTCTGTTTGTTCCGAGGCCGAAATTGCAAGAGGCCGAATTTGTCTCTAATTGACCAGGTTTGACCTGGGTTTGATGGCTGGTCAGTTTGACTTTGTTATTAACCAGGAAATCAAATTGTATCCCTTGTTGAATTGGAAAAATTCTCTAATAAAAGGCTGCTGGTTTTTTTCACTAGTTAGGGTTTTCCCAGGGTAAATTTTGTGTCTCTTGTGTTTGGCTGTCTCTTCATGATCCTATTGTCATTGTTGTTTTATTGTTGAAGATTTTCTTGTATAATTGGTTAATGATGTATGTGACACAAGATAAGTTAATGGAGAAATCATTGGAAGTAATTATCAGTCTCGAAAATCATGAAAATTCGACATGGTATCAGTGCATGGGTGAAAAAGCAGACAGCTTGTTTCAAGTTAAACACTAGAGTTTGTTCTAGCCCTAGTTCAACTCTGGTTGGAAGGAGGATGAAGAATATATTATATTCCTAAAGGAAGTCAAGATCTATTTCTTTTCTTTGTGCCCTAGAAGATCCATGTTCTATTCAGCCTATATGATTTATGCTCTAGGTTAGTCCCATCCTTATCCTAAGATCACTGATCAAGTCAAAACCTAAGCCTGTGACAAAACAAAGGACCTCTGTGATGATTGCAAAGGAGGACCGAAAAAGTCTCAACAACCTCAGTCCGAGGTGGTGCCTGAATCAGGGGAAGTCTGAAGTGCCACAGTTAGTCTATATGTCACATCAATAAGATTCATATTTCATTCCACAGGTAAATGTTATTTGTCATTGTTGTAAATTGTATGGCCCAAAGTTGAAAGTCCATTCTATCAGTGAAGGACTCTGTTATATAAGGTTTCCATGCCAACCGTTACACCTACAATGCTGGAATGTTTGATGACAGAGATGAAGTCTGGGAAATCAGATATTAGACCTGTAAAGAGCCCAGAAAAAGAAGTCTGCTAAAAGGTGTTAAGTTATGAAGTCTGTAGCAGCATCCAAATTTATGCTAAATCTTGCAAGATAGCAATAAAATTTCATGGTTGATACGTGTGAAGTATTTTCAAGAACCATTTCAAGTATCACATCATAGCATTCCAAGCACTCTATCAATATGGTTTGCCGAAGTCTATTCTCTGAACATCAAAGCAATGACGAAGGGGATCACTGTCATGATTCATAAATCAAGTTCTCTGGAATGCCGTGTGTGAAAGAGACAGATTTCAATCCTTATACATGATGTTGTAAGGTCACTACGTCACAACCAGTGAAGATATATCCACTAATCAATAGCATGGGTGATGCTGATTAAAATTCTAAGAAGTTCCAAGGTTTCCTGAGACATCAAAATCGGCATACTCAATTTGATATGATCAAGTCAAGGGCATTTGAAAGTTTACAGTGAAAAAAGAACCAAGACTGACTATGAGACTGAATGAAGCCAAATTGAAACCTAGACAAGGACTTTTGTTTAGGCTTGCCTGGATAGTCTCCAAGGATTGTGTGGAAACCTGGTTAAGAAGCCATCTAGAGGCAGAATCAAGAATATTGTTACAAATAAAGTCAAGTTCAAGACACTTGCCAAAAGAAGGCTGATCTGAAAATGTTGTCACAAGTCTTGTGGAAATATGGTTGAATAAAATCCTTAAAGAAAGATGCGATGTCTTGCTCTCTCATTCTTGTGAGAGTTGATAAACTTAGGACCTGTTGACCACTAAAGTTGCACTCGAATTTTTTTTGAGGACTCCATGCCCGAGGATATGTTGAAGGCTTCAATATACCATTAAAGTTTTTATTATCATCACAGTTTTTAAACGTTTATTTCTTCTTCAATCCTCAGATTTCGCAGCCCTATGGGGATATTGTATAAATGTCACTAGCATGATGAATAAAGCCATGTAACATGCCTAGGGTGTTGGGAATCTATCAACAAGCAAATACATCCTGGAGCATTTTTTCACTTGGTTAATTATTCTTGCTTTTTAGCAGTGAATAATTTTCTAGGTTTTTTCACTCATTGCATTACCCCAAAGCCGGGGTGACAGCTTGAAGGTTGAGCCCCTAATGCATCTTAGTGTCTAGAGCTAATGTAATTTACCATGCTAGGTCATATCTAAAATTTCACGGAATTTGACTAGATCTAAGTAAGATTTTTTAATAATTAAAAATTTCCCGCAAAACATGATTTTTTAATTAATTTCTATGTAATGATGTAAAGAAGTGATTTTCGGAAATGTCTAGGGTGTGCGACTACTCGAAATTGATCATCATAGATTGACCACAATCTTAGGAGCCACTTTGAGGACCAAAAAACGATTTATAGTCTTTCAAAAACCGTTTTTTTTATGTCAATGACAAAAATAAGAAAAAATTCAAAAAAATGATTAATTGGAAAAATTTAGAAAATTTTACAAAATCAAAATAAGTCAGATTTTGACATTGCAGATTTCAGTGAAGATCAAAAGCGATATGACAACCATGTGGTTTCCACCACATGAAGCACAAGTCAATAGCAAGTCAAATTTCCACGTCGAGTTCATGAAGCAACGCATGGTAAATGTTTTTACTTCGATTTAAATATGGAGAAATTAAAATATAAAGTTGAAAGTGGACGAGAAAATCCAAGGGAATTAAAGTGGCATACATTAAAATAATTTCAACTTCAAGGGCATCAGAAAGGTGACATGGCAGACCTGGTGCCCCACTTTGGCATGGCAAGCCATATTTACGAGTCTATAGGATATTTAATACCCTTAAATAGAGTACTATACCAATAAGAGAGTCATGGTCAGCCTGAAGTAAACCTCTGCATCCGCGGATCATTATGCATGGGTATGAGCCTGGGGTAAGCTATATTCAACATTTAATACACCGCGCTGTGACATTGCAGCGCTGATCATACATACCATGGCATATGATTATTACGATTTCCTGTAGCTCCTCCTCAGGGATTTCCGGTTCGTCTGCTGCCTCCGCCTGACTGCCACCACCACACGCCACCACCAGACCGTACGTTCATTTGAATTTGGAAACACGAGCTTGAAGCCCCGCCATTCATATATTCTAAGCTAGTATGAAAATTGAAATTGAAACCACGCGCCATCTCGAAGATTAGGGCGGTACATTTTCATGCACCAAAGTTGAAGCTTCAGTCCAAGACGCCTTCGCCGAGCGCATTGAGGGCCTACTGAGCATCGTCGCGTAGGAGGTGCAGCTGAAACTTTCTTGCTCCTCGGCTCCTGACGTGGAATTGCAAAACATACACATTGGACGCTGCCAAACCAGGGTTTTGGATGAATTCGGCACCGTCAAATTGGAGGATATTTACGCCGAGATTGTAACGTGAAAGCTGATAGTCAAGGTAAATTCTTATTTGATAACTTTCATTTTTGTTCTCTCGGCCAGACTGAGCCTAGAGCGAGGATACCCACCCTCATTTTCATTTTTATTTGAGAAATTGATAACTTTCATTTTTGTTCTCTCGGCCAGACTGAGCCTAGAGCGAGGATACCCACCCTCATTTTCATTTTTATTTGAGAAATTTATGACATCGATGGATAAAAGCTCCTCCTCACATTAAACACATCAACCATCACATTAAACACATCAATTCAAATAATATTAAAATTATGCAAACATTTTTTAATTTCTATTTTTACTTTTATAATTATAATAAATTGAAATACAAAATTTTATTCAAAGCTAAGTTGCCATAAATAGTAAACATCATAGTAATAATAAATATTTTAAAATAATTTTTATAATATTAATTTGAAATAATTCCAAATAAATATGATTAAAGCGGTAACAAAACCATGATATAACTCCACCAGAAACTCGACCATGTTTGAGATAATTCAAAGTTATAATTTTATGCGCTTAATTTGATTACACATGGATGGGAATGGAGATAAAAGGACACTTAATATCACAAATATTAAATATTTTAAAATTTATTCAAATTACTATTTTTAATATTTTACCAATTTAAAATTTAGGTGTGCTTTATCATGAGCCTAGATCTCTCTTAACTTCAGATTATCAAGTGTCGAGAGATCAAATCTCTCAAGGTGCAAACGTCTTTTTTGAGTGTAAAATTTCAAGGAAAGTTTGCACCTCGAAAGATTTGATCCTTTTAGTGCTTGATATATCTAGAGTTAAGACAGATCTAACTTGATTTAATTATTATAAGTATAATTATAAATTAATATATAATTTTCTTTTATTTTTATGTAATTTGTCCTAGTCAAAATGTTTTAAATTATATTTTTTCTTTGCGTGGTTCAATGTACCAAAGATTGATACTAGCTACATCCATGGAAAAACCACCAGTGTATAGGTGAAATCGATTATCTATCATGTAAAAATTACTTCCAAGGATCAAACATATCAATCTCAGTGGGAATGGAACCCACGTGGGGAGTATAAGAGTGACTCCTCCCTACCGCCCAAGTTATACCCATTTGACATCAAAATGTTTTAATTAATAATTATAATTTTATTTTATTGGATCGAGAGGTGCTCTCCAACCGAATATGGAAGAGATGTTGTAAAGTTAGGGTATGTTATGTTATGTGATGTGGTGTGATGTTATGTTAGTAACAATTTTTTTAAAATTGGTGATTTTGTTAATAGATAACATAACTAACATAATACATAACATAACATAACCTTAAACATCTATCCATATTGGGCTGAAAACATGGCCTCTCGATGGCAAACTGGGAGGAAGGTTGGCACCAGTGAGAGATTTAATCCTCTTAGCGCTGATAGATCCCGATTTCACAGATGGACTCTAGGATAGTTTAATTACTAATAATCGTATATTTTTTTTCTGGTTAAGTTAATTATATACCTCAGGAAAAGTGGATTACATGACATAAACCAAATAATGAATTGAAACTCACTCGCCATGGAGGAAACCACAATTTTGGATGGTTTATTGAAACTTATAGTACCCACTCGAAGACAAAGGACAACCACTTAATTAAATAAACAAAAGAAGGGCCAATAAGAGATAACTAGATAATGTAGCCAATTTTAGGTGTTCGATGAATGTCCGACCATCCTTTGCACTCGAACATGGTGGTAATGTAGGTTTAAACTCACATTAGATATGACTCTCCATGTGAGCTAAACGAGCTTCCACTATGTAAAGGAAAGCTTGCAGTTTCCATTGATTCTATTGAATATCATTGAGGAAAGAAATGATGTTGTTCTTTTCCTCGTGTTTTCCTTTGAAGACCCTTCCTAATATGGTCTTGAGCTACCCATGGAGAGTTAAAAAATGCATGTACTAGTCCCTTCTTCCCCTAGTGTGGCAAGGTACAGGAGGCTAGGGAGAAACTTCCTCCAATAACTCGTAATCTAAGTGTTTTCACACTTGGGAAACATGATTCTCAAGCCTCTAAATACCTCCCCCCCCCGCTCCCCCCCCTTGGAGAGCTAGTTGAATAATATGTAGTCGCAACCTCCTGGGCCTACAATTGGGCTAGTGAGAGGCTTTGCTCGCCACGAACAGGTACCCCATCTCACCCATGCATTCACTAATGCAATATGAAGTCAAAATTGAACATTGAGGTAGTACAAAGCTAGAAACAACAAATCCCTCAACTTTCATAACTTCAATCAGAGGACAACCCCTTAGAAGTGAACAACAAAGTAAAAGAAAAGAGACATACTACTTCTCCCCAGGACACTTGAGACCAACAATTAGCTAAACCCTAGATCTGACCAAACAAACTCAAAGACATACAATAGAATGTAGGACAACGACAAGTCAATCCACCAAACAAGTCACTAGGGGAGATCGCTCAACGCCCAAAGTGGGTGATCACCAATCCTTGAGAATGAAACAAAGCCTGTAAACGTAAAAGCTAGAGACCAACAATAAACAACTTCACAAATATTATTCCAAATCCCACAACGGACTAGTCATAGACAAACACTAAGGGAAGAAGTGCATAAGGCCCAAAGGACAAGATTACTAGTTTAACGTTGAGGAGAGGAACTGTGGTATGGACAATCAGGGGCCCCGAGTCTTAAGTCCGTTGAGTCTAACTCGACCAGCCATCTGAGTGCTCGCTACATACTCTATCTTCCACCTTACTACCCCCACTTGCTACAACTCTCCCCACCACCCAGAGAACCAGAGAACTGTTAACAAAATTCCTCACCCTCATTGCAAGAGCTCTGACATACCAATTTAAAATAGGAAATTTTTTATCCACCTTATGAAACTTGGACCAGTTGTTATAACGACATAAAAAAACTAGACATAGAGAGGGGGAGATTTTAAAATAGATGACATTATTATTTGTGATTTTGCTTTAAATTATGATTATTTAATTTAAAAGTTCAATTAATATTGAAAATTAATGTCATTT
>APFE030963657.1:189828-204168 GCA_000404065.3 Pinus taeda | reverse complement strand
AGGGAGGTACCCAAGGTAATAATGTAATAATGGATGGGCCATAGTAATAAATAAGGTGGTTAACCCATGTCATGTAAGGGACCACAAGTAGTTAATAATAATGTAAGGGGCCCATGGTATTAGTTGATGGTATGAGGAAACCATTGTAATGATGCATGGTATTGTATGTATGAGGCCTATATAGAGGCTAGAGACTCCACATGGAGAGATATGAAGAGAAGTATTCTTGTATGAACAGGCATATGGCTTGTGGAGTATTCTCTTTCCTTAAGGAGTGAATGTATGGTGTTGCCCTACCTTAAGGGTTTGATATCAATAAAGACTCATTTCATATTATTTCTGGGTTTATTTGCATTGTCTCATATTTTCATATCAGATCTATAATATTCTGGGTTAGATCTACAACAAGTGGTATCAGAGCACTTTCTTGGGCACAAAGGTGGAGAATTTTTTGTTTTTTACTTTTGCAGGATTTTGGGGGCGGCGAGTTTACAGATCAGATCTATACATTTTGGTGCAAGATCTGCAAAATCTAATTGCAGATCTGGATTCTATGTGAAAAAATACCCAATTTAAAAAAAAAATCGGTCGAAACGGAGTCCGGATGAAGGAGATATCGTTGATTTAAAAATCAGTGGGGTTGCAGATAATTTTTCAGGGCAGCGAGTTTGTGGCGCAGATCTAGATGTTCTGGTGCAAGATCTGCAAAATCTAATTGTAGATCTGGAAGCTTTGTGAAAAAATACCCAAATTCAAAATAAAAATCAGTTGAATCTAAGTCCGGATGAGGGAGATATAGTTGGTTTAAAATCAGCTCTTTTTTCAGAAATTTTGGGTGACGACGAGAGAGTAGCAGAGCAGATCTGAAATTCCAGTGTCTGAATCAGGATTTCTATCACATGGGCAAATGCAGAATGGTTGCTCCATTTCTAAAAACAGGTTATAATAGAGATTCTGAGCAATATTGATGAAACTGTGACATTTTCAAATTTTCGCCAAGTAAGTGAATTTTTTTTCCAAACCATTCATGGATTCTAGCAAGGTTCTATTATTTACAGGAAAAGATAATGGTCCTACAATTGAAGAATACATAAAAGAACAGAAGTGGTTATTGAACAACCGTTGGAAATGGTGGGTAGTGGCGCAATTTAGAGATGAGGCGGCCACATGGTGGGGATTACTTAACCAACAGAAATGTTCCAACCTGCCCGATGAAGAATTTGAAAAATTACTTTTAGACAGATGGTCTCATGCCAGAAAACAAGATAAGGAGAAACATGTGGGGCTATTTCCTACTAGTATATCCTTATTGCAGGTTCATGGATGGATTCAGAAGGAGAAAATAATTGTGTCTATAAATCCGAGTTGCAAGCAAAATCTCATAAATGTCAACTTGGCAAAATAATTGCAAGTCCCAACAAAACACATTGAAAATACACAAGTGGATGATGAGGATGTTCAAGTGTACAAGGATTTGAAGATTTCTATGGCTAAATATGTGTTGCATGGTGATTTTTATGCTTCAGAAATGGATAATATGGATATTGTTTTGGGATATCCTTGGATGGAATCCGTGGGTACTATCAATATTAATGTACAGAAGAAATTCCTGAAGCTATGGTATAAAAAGAAGAAAATTACATTACAGGATATTTCCATCCATAAACAGGTAGCGCACATGGAGGCTGAAGCAGAAGATGCTCAAGGGACTGACATATCAGATGATGAGCCTTTGATGATCGACAACCAAACACAAACAGAGGCTGCAGAAGAAAAGATTACAGGTGATGATACATCAAAGGAGGGCTCAGTGGTTGAAGTCATATTAAAAAAGAAGACACCACAACAGGCACCACAGCAGGGTGAAGTCAAGAAAAAGCCATCGTGGGTTAAAACTTCAACATATCATCACCCACATCACCCCGCAAGGCAACCATCAAGATGGAAACCAAGTAGTCACATGACGGATACAAAGGAGAGGCGATCCACCTACTACACATCAACACAGAAGAGCTGCCACGGTCAACTTCCATCTCAAGCGAGCGAGGCACCAGCGAGATCGAGGGTTCACCTTTCTCTTGGATGGCTAGATGCACGTGCATGGTATCAGTGAACTACTCTTTTGAGTAGATCTTATTATTTGTGTTCTTCCCATGTTTCAGGGACGAAACATGCTAAGGGGGGTGGAATGTTATATACCTAGGGGGGTAATATGGGGTACCGAGTGAGGTACCCAAGGTAATAATGTAATAATGGGATGGGCCATAGTAATAAATAAGGTGGTTAACCCATGTCATGTAAGGGACCACAAGTAGTTAATAATAATGTAATGGGCCACATGGTATTAGTTGATGGTATGAGTAAACCATGGTAATGATGCATGGTATTGTATGTATGAGGCCTATATAGAGGCTAGAGACTCCACATGGAGAGATATGAAGAAAAGTATTCTTGTATGAACAGGCATATGGCTCGTGGAGTGTTCTCCTTCCTTAAGGAGTGAATGTATGGTGTTGCCCTACCCTAAGGGTTTGATAATAAAGAATCATTTCTATCTTATTTCTTGGGTTTGTTTCTATTGTCTTATATTTTCATATCAGATCTATAATATTCTGGTTTAGATCTACAACAAGTTTCATATCAGATCTATAATATTCTGGGTTAGATCTACAACAAATTAGTTCCTAGAAGTTATATAGGAGAGGAAAGTGTATATCAATGTTAAAAGGTCCAGATTCTACAGGGTTGCTAGATGGTATCCATTTTTTTCCCAGTGCAAATGTAATTGGGTGGATATTGTAGCATATTGACCTTGAAAGCATGATCTTCATAAGTGAAATTGGTTAAGAGCTTGCCACATACCAACCCCATGATATTCATTCATATTACAAGCTTCCAAATCTAGAGGAATACCTATATTCAAAATACTATGTTTCCTATTATCCTTAGTATTCCACAATGGACATTCTCAAGACATGGTAACAAGATCTAGATGAGTTTCACCATAAGCTTGCAGGAATTTACAGAGTGAAGTCGTTGAGGAAAGTATATCAATATATGATGGCTATGTGTTGGAGGATGTATGGGTGTGAAAGCATAAAATTCTTTGAAGAAGGATGGGCTTGTATGGTTTACCCATGTGCTACTCAGAGAAATATTTTCAATTGTTATGACCTAATAGCCCAACAATTAGAGAAGAATTTTATAAAGTAAAAAAATATCTCGCGAGGCAAGAAACCTAATTTTTACATGTTAGCATACTTGTTAGATGGGATATGTGCTAGGAATGAATTCTTGGGTTTGGAGTGGATTGAACCAAATAACAACCTCCCGTCCATACCTACTGTAAGATATTGCCAGAGGTTAACTACAAGGAAGTGTACAAGAGGATAGTTGAACACTTCATCATGGTATTATACCATATAATATTTGGAGTTGAGGCACCTTGCAAGGTTGATGAGGCTAGAGAACTTGTTTTTGAAGTTGCAGATTGGTTTACGTCCTCTCAAGGAACATTTATCAAGATGTTTGAAGCTTATAAAGGTCCACATATTATGCCAAAGTTTGTAACAGATAAAGTCATCAGGCAAGAGTTTGGATATCAACTTTGTACATGATTGTCATATCAATTGCAAAAGTTAAATAATTCACCATGACATATCTTCCATTTGAAAATAGGGTCATATGAACTGAAGAATCTGAAGGCAGGAGAGCTAGAAATTGAAGAACTTAATTGCCTCAAATTCAATGTGATAGGTTTTCATTGACACGACCCTAGAAGTGTACACAAGCACCATTGTGCAAAGAGTAGGTACACCAGGCCATATGATTTTGTCTCCTATGAGGATGAAGAGAAGAACAAGAACCATTGTAATGCTTCTAAAGCTGTTGGACCAGATGAAGAAGTAGGCCCTTCTAACACAATAAATGTGCCATGTACACATCAAGAAGGGACCCAACAGGTAATGGATACTAAGGATAATGCCAATTTGAAGAGGACGTAGGAACAAGATGCTAAGGAAGAGAGGAGGAAGAAGTTCAAAGCTAATCCATGCACTAAAGGGGCAATTGAGGCGAAGAGGAGAAGAAAATAATTTGAAGAGGATAGGAAAAGGAAACATGAGGAAGAGTGTAGGTAAAAGGAAAAGTAAGATAAGAAGAAATGAGATGATATGCAAAAGAGAAAAGAGGAACAAAAGAAAACGAAAGAGGAGAAAGCCCTGAAGAGGCAACAAGATGAAGCTCTTAAAAAACAAATGGAAGAAGAAGAGCAGCAAAGGCTATAGGTCGAAAAAGAAAATAGGAGGAAATAGGAAGAGGAATTTGCAAAAAAGTTGAAGGAAGATTTAGAGGCCCCGGGTATAGACTATGAACAAGTGGAAGAGAAACAAGAAGCAGATATTGAGCCAACCATAGCACCTCTAAACATTTGACCTTCAACTCCTCTGACCAATGGGCACCTTCCTTTCAGCAAGACGGGGATTCCACTTCCAAATGAAGATAGAATTATGGACGTCTCAAATTTCACCTTTGATGAGCTCAAAGATAAGATCATTCAAGAAAGGAGAAAGTACTTCCAAAATGAACCAGATCAACATGTTTTTAGTCATACATAAAGGGTTATTATATCAAACAACAAGATCAATCCTAGAGTGGATGCTTCAGCAAAAGCAATCTTTGCAGTAACCATGAAAAAAGAACATTTATTTTCTGATCCAAAAGAATGAACAATTGGAAAAAGAATTGGCTAGTGCAAAGCTGCAAATTGATTATCTCCTTGTCGAAAAGCAAAGGTTGTCTTCTACCAATTCTACTAGAAAAGGATTCTAATCAGCTAAACTCGAGGAACTCAAGCAATTGGAGGACACAATGAAGAAATTTTATGAAAAGATGATCATTTTTCATAAGGAAATGGCACCTCATACGAAGTCCATAAGGGGTCACAGGAAAACCTGAGTATCTTAAAATTAGTTCATATAGTTATAAACACTATCCAAGAATGGGGAATCAAGTACTTAAATGCACCTGTATCATTCGCTAGAAAAAGAAGTGTTGAAGTTGATATGGATAGATCGAAGATGAGAATGCATATGCATATCTACGATCCGATTAACATCCATATAGCCAACACTATGTCATCTTATAAATGATTGCACAACAAATTGAAAGTCTTGGTCTGAATACACAAAGTTCCTTCTATAGGTGCACTTGGGGAGGTGAGACATAGAGATATTATTAGGTCGGAGTTAGAGGAATTATTGGACAGCATCAAATAGGTGACTACCCAAAATAACTTAGAGATGAATAAAGACATTGTTTTACAGTATGTAGTTGAGCCAATCAATTTACATATGAAGCTAGTCATGTTGTGGAACAATGTACAATCAAGCTCCAAAACCATATATTCATATGCTTTGTTGGGCAAGGTGAGATACAATCTAGACATACCACAAAGAGTCAAAGGCATAACAATAGATTATAGAGCTTGGTAGCAATATATTACAATGGAGCTTCATGTCACAATTGCTGAATTACAATTTCCCCAAATGTGAATACAAATATGTCTATTTTGTTTTACAGATTTTTCCACAATTTTGTGAAATGTAATTTTGTATTTAAAAAATAGTGAAAATGTAAAAAATGTGTGTGGAAGTCCAAAAGTCACATGTGGAATGTGAAAAGTCACTAAGAAGTCCAAAGTTCATAGGGGAGCTCAAGAGTCATGAGGGAGCTCAAGAGTCACATGGGAATTGAAAGGTCACCTCATTTGTTATAAATAGACCCTCATGCCTCAAGCAAAGGACTTTTAACCTTGGATTCTCTTGCTAGCATAGGAGAGAGAGATCATTCTTTTGAGAAGAAAGTTGTGGCTTCACACTCCACTATTGGAGCAAGTGATATGACATTTTAATTGTGTATTTTGGCATTTCCACTTAATCATTTGAAGCTATCTAGAGCCAAACAACCTTTTCATGCATGTATCGGGAGCATTATAAGACCTTTCTTTTAAATTTTTCAGTATATTTTTTTGCTTACATGTATTAAGGAGAATGAACTACTTTATTGTCTTTAGTACATATTCTTATTGAAATTACAAGTCCTATTTTCTTCTTATGATCTTGGTTATTTGGAAACTACTTTTCAAATGTATCAATGATTCTTTATATGTGTGTGTTTCTTTATTAGATCAATGCTATCATTTTTCTTCTAAAGGATCACTCTCTTTACTCTATTTGTGGAAGCGGCTTGTATTCATTATAATTGTTTGTCTCACAAAGCTAACATTTCTTGCTTTCCTCAAAAGTAAATTGAATTCTCTCTTATGTTGTTATTATCGACCAAGACATATCTTTAAGTTCATTATAATGGTAGTCGGGTGCATTTCCCGGATGGGACTCCCATACCAAATGGTGTAGAGTCTAATTGGGACTTCATACCTAGGAGATCCACTTTGTGTTAGCAGATTTCCAACATTGTCAACAATCTCTTGATTCTATTTCCCATCAATGCAAGCTTAACACATTGCATTATGCTTTTCAAAAGTAGGTAATTGTTAACCATACCCTATTTTTTTAGTTGAGAGAGACTGCCAAAGTTTAAATTTCCATATCATACATGCCATAATCTGATGGGTGAAATATTTGAACTTACTACTCCTACAAAATCTTGCTTCCTAAGAATGACTTTTCCTTTAAATCTCAAAATCCTACATTCTTTGCAACCTGTGATTATTATTTTGAAATTATTTTTTTTTGGATTTTATTTTCAATAAACCATCTTCCATGATAATTTGATGTCCTCCATGGTCAATCAACAGTAAGGATAACAAATAGTTTTTAAATGTTGGTACATACTAAAAATTTAAAGTCATTCTCTCCTCAATGTCAAGGAGAAATATGTTTGCAGTACATTTTTCATGAGTTGTATGAGTTGTAGCATCATCCAAGACAATTTAACTGAGCTTACATACTCGAATGTCCAAAGGAAGTCTTTTTTTGAGGTCATGTGTTGAGTGTCTCTTGTGTCCAGTATCCACACATCTTCATACTCATAAACGAGAAATTTGAGACTTAAAAAAAACTTAATTCTATGTTTTGAAGAAAAATGAATAAATATTCAAAATTTTCATCATCTTTATCATTTGAATATTGTGTTTAGGTTGAGTGTTTCTTTATACTTTGGGAGTTTATCATTTGGAGAAAGATAATTTTATGCATTATTACCAACTTTATTACAACATATCCATATATCTTGACTTAAGTCTCGACCTCTTCCATATTATTGATTATGATTAGAAGGCATCTCTAATTGAAAACTTCTAAAATTGTTTGATCCCTATTTAAAATACCTTCTTCCTCTTCCTTGATTACTTTCTTTTACTTGATTGTTTCCTCGTTCTTAACTATTTTGTCTTCTATGACTTCCTTCTCTTCCACGATTTCTTTCTCTCCCTTGACTGCGCCCTTGATGTCACCCTCTATAACACCATTTATTTTGATTTACTTTTCCTTTGTTATCCATATAAGTTCCTCACCCTCTTGAACCTTTAGTTGATGACTTAGTTGAGCTTGTAGCTATAAGGAAGACGTATTTACCCGCTTGTTTATTCTTTCCAAATGTTGTATCACGTTGAGCTAACATGTTACTTAACTCCTAAAGTGATGTATTCTCCAACTTCTATGTCAATTGTTAATTATCCAAGAAGTGTTTATAAGAGGATGGTAATCCTCTAATTAATATTTTTTCCATAAAACTATCTTCTATAGCAATAAATCCTACGTTAGTGATTTCTTGTCTTATGTTCTTAAGTCTAGAAATATATTTAAGTACCTCTACTTCAAAAAATTTCTTTTGAAGAAAATTTTGTATCAAATATATCTTTCAAACTCTTCCAAGCAATCCAAGAATCTAATGCATTTTCTATATGAACATACATTTCTTCATTTACATAGGATTTTATTAATGCCAAAAATTGTTCATCTTTGAGTTCCCACTTAGCTAGAAGAACAACGTTGGTGGGTTTATTAGGTTTTACATAACTATTGCATATGTATTTCCATACATCATTATAAATTAGATTTCTTTCCATATGAAGTTTCCATGTTTTATACTTCTTTGAGCCTTCATGTTTCCTAGTCTCTAAAAATAAATTAACAAGTTTTGACGTTGTGAATGTCTTACTTGAGAAGAATTTTGTGTGCCAGAAATAAAGAAAGGAGTCAAGAATCATGAAAAAAGGAAGATGATAAACACACCATACGTTGTGCTCCGAAAAAAAATAAAAATAAAAATTGAAGCTTAGCCTTGTCCCTCATATAGTCACTTAAAAAAGAAATTGATTGAGATTTTTTACTTGGATTTAATCAATTGTTTGACAATTTGATTATAGTTTTGCCTCTTAAAGCTTTCAAAATTTAACTTTTTAAATTATTCTATTATCATCCTTTAAGAAATTTTGAGTGTCCCCATCTCACAGTTAGTAAAAAAAATTACAATTTGATTTACAAGTTATAAGTTTTCTCATAAAAATATTACAAAAGCACTTTGTTATGAAAGGTAAAAGCACAAGAACAATTTTTTTTTGTATTAAACCATGTTATTTTCTAGAAGTATTTATATGTGATGCATGTCATACAAACTACCTTTTCTTTAGTTGGAGTTTGACCAAATCTCAACACATCCCCTTTTGTTCTAGAGTTAAAAATGTAATGCCACATTCTCCTTTCAAATCCTTGGATCCAAGAACTGGGGTAAGGACAGTGATGGAGTGGATTTTGGAACAAGAACTGGGGTAAGGACAATGATGGAGTGGATTTTGGAATAATGGAGTGGAGTAGATTCTTATGATTCATTACATATCTCAAACTACCAAACAACATATTCATGGAATGGTCATCATGCATGGTGATGGTGTAGTTCCTCCTCTAGCCAACTTATTTCTATTTTGTTCCCATTTTTTGTCTTTTCTCCAATAGTTATAAATGGCATCAAAACTATTGCAGATTGCATTGTACATGGTGTAGTATTCAAAAAACTAGAATTCAAAACATCTTACTTCTATTTCGAGATTTGAAATGGACTAATATTGGTCACCAAAGTAACTCTTGTAGCAGTGTATCAGGAAATATGTGTGCATCACCAACCATGGTAGGGTACATTAGATGTGGTTGATGTGATTGACATGTGAGTGGTTGATCCACTCTTAACATTCAGACAGAAGCTTTCAAGGAACCTTTTTCTTTGCATGTAAAAGGTCAATTGAGTTAGAAGGAATTAAGCATGGTTTTTTATATTGTTGTTGCAATATAGTACCAACAATTTTTTGTACCCAATTCATTTGATACTCTATAGAATTCGAATTCAAGGCCTTCTCAGTAATTTTTTCCTTGTAGTTTTCTCTAGGCATTAATGTTCAATTCAACATATTTTATGGAGTTGAGTCATCTTGGACTTTCATCCAATAAATAACACAACTACGAAATATGTCATTCGTTTGTTTCCCTTCTCTAAGCGATGCACATAGAAGAGTGGTTATCGATTTTTTTGTGCCCTATAGATTATTGTTTCTTCCATATTATAAAGAGAGAAATAATCCCCATAGGGAATTTGGAAATTCAGGGATGTGGGGAGAAGGTTAAGTTTAGAAACCAAATCAACAATATTTTTACAATAAATATGATTTTTTTAAAGAAAAAAATATTATGAAATCAGACACCTTACAAAATATTTTAATGGGAAGGGAAAATAATCTTCAGATATTAAGTCTTACAATAAATCTTTATGAAGTTTGAGCTTCACTACAAAAATACATATCTATAGCTTTAATTTAGCAATAGATGTACATAGAAATAATCATAGTATAATTTTCAATTTTCTTTTCCTCAATGGACATACCATTCAACCAATATCCAATATGATGGAGCTTTCCAAAATCATGCAATGTTGGAATTCTCCTATTTTCCTCTTTACACCAATTGCCGCATTGTAGCTCTAGTACCACAATTGATTGCATAAGTGTCGTCAAACACATAAATTTTATTAATCAAGGAAAAGAAATTTACATAAAGATTCAAGAGCTTACAAAAATCACTCAATACTCTCTCATGAAGAGAAAAATAAGCCTTATATTATGTTCTAAACTAATTGGTTATGGACAAGTTATCACAAATGACAAGTGTCCATGTACATTAAATGAAATACTAACAAATTTCCTAATTTTAATTCTAAATAGCAATGTTTTTCTGGATATTCACTAACTATATAAAAAACCATGACGATATTTGTATATAGTTTTAATCTAGATTTTTTTTGGATCATAATATCTAACAAATACCAAACATCTTCAAGAAATCTTCTGCTTAGAAACTAAACTAGTTTGGAGTAACTTGGGATATAAAGACCAATGGCTTTATTGTATCCTAATCTATGCTAATTTTTATTGAATGATAATTCTTGGCAAGGTCTTATAAGTGTATTGGAAATATTACTTTGTTATTCTTTTACTTTTTCACATTTGTTAGTAAAACTACTACAGTTCTATGCTTCTTCCTATGCCTAATTTTTTGTCATTGTTTCCTTCATCAATTGAATGCATGATTCCATATCCATCATGAATTTTGTATCACAATAAATAATCATGTTAGAAACCAAGAAAATAATTAGAGAGGGGTGAATTAGTATTTTATAAAAAAATTATAGTTATTTACCCAATCAATCACATTCAACAACAAAGTTTGGACAGAAGAAGTTTATGTTGCAACCCATATGGGAGAAAACAAAAAATTCTTTGTTTTTTTATTATGATGTAAATGCAAGCAACAACTCCATATCACATCAATTCATGTAGGCACCAACCTACTAAAGGCTCCAATCCCCTTTTCTTAGGAAGCATCAACTTGTTGGAAGCACCAACTACCACTATTTGTAGGAACCAACCTATTGGAGGCACCAACCCCCTAATTTTTATAGGCACTAGCCTTAAGGAGGCTACAACCCCCTAATCTATAAGATCCTATCTACTCTACCCATTGGATCCATCTTTCACTTCATTTTCATACTCATATTCTTAGGCTCTTTACACAAAATATTGCAGAACTAATTCTTAAACACTTAGATCTCTGACACTATCCTTTTACAACTACCTTTCTTTATTTAACAACATAATATACACCTCTAGTTATTTCTTCCAATTGATCCTTCACCATATCTTTGAAGCCCATTTTTAGATCTGCTCAACATCTCTTCTTCTCAAGTGCAAATCTAATATCAACATTTAGATATGTTATTTCTAATATTTGTTCTTTGTATCTCTTCTTTATATCTACATTTCTTTCATTACATAGTAGTGTCTCTACTACATCCTCATAGCACTGCACTCTACTTATTCTTCCTCAAATCTAGATTTTAAATTTATCCCCTACAACTCTCTGCTACTCATGCTCTTTCCAACTATATATTATATCTCAGATCATTATATATATCTTTTCTAAGCTCTTTAACCCAACTTGGTGATCCGGATTTAAATAGGAATGCAACAAATTACAAAGATAACCATAAATACAGAGATGCAGTGGAAATAATACTTCATTTCATTAATGTAAAATACTGAAATATGCTTACAAAGAGGAATGGAATAAACTAGCTAGGGCAATGGTAGCTTATCTCTATGAAGAGATGTGGTGGCTACATGCCTCTGAACTGCCTTACAATGAGGCTCAAGGGCCTTTTTATTATTGAATAATAAGAGCAAACCCTAAACAACCAAAACTCTAACCCGAGGAGATGTACCACCAAGAGTTTATGGGCCCCATTAGGATCAGTTGGACAGCCAACTTCCCTGGGTCGCGACTTGGTCATATTATCTCTGTTTGACATGCATGATAGCCCATTGGAAAGATATCTTTGAGGACTACAATGGAAAATATGGTCTTAAACAAAATTATGATGGTAGTAAATTTCCAAAAAAACATCGTTTAGGGCCTCAAAATGGTTCTGGAAGTTTAGGACCCAAAAAAACTGCTAAAAATAATAAATTATGCTACAATTAAGGAAACTGAAAAAACTGAAAGAAGCAATGGTGGGGGTCCAAGTGGAATTGGCAGGTGGCACCAATATCCACTTGGATCATTCCTCCCCCCTTAGGAAGAAATGGTCCCCATTGCATTGAGTTCCTCCATGAGATGAGGTAACTTCTGCTGAACTTGGTCCCTGGTGAAGGAGTTGGCATGCTTTGACAACTCGATACTGTTGGATATTCTACTGGCGAATGTGCTTGATCTGTGTGTCCATGATCCATTGTAGCTTGTTCCATGCAATCTGGATTTAACTCTGTGGGTGTGAGCTATTCTGCAATGTCGGATGTGTCTAGTAATGGTGGAAAGTATGGTTGAAGGCAGTCCACATTGAACACTGGGTGCAGGCCAAGGAATGGGGGAATGTTGAGCTCAAATTCATTATCTCCCATAGCCTTGGTAATGGTGTAAGGACCATATCGAAGTGGTCTGAGTTTCCGATAGGCTCTAATAAGGCGTTCCTTTTGCAAATGTAACTAGACTTTGTCGCCCACCTGAAACTTGTGTGGCACCCGATGTTGATCATGTTGTTGCATGTACTTGGAATTTGATTTCTCTAGAATGTCATGGACCTGTTGGCGAATATGTTGGATGTGCTCAATGAATTTGTTTTCCTTATCTATTTTAGACTAGACATGAGCCGAATCTGCATGAGTAGTTGCAAATGGCATGGCCACATCAATGGGACATAGTGGCTAGAATCCCAAGCCCAGCTGAAAAGGGTCGTGGCTAGTCGAGCTATGGAGAGCCCTATTATAGCTGTGTTGAACGTAGGGGAGGCTCTCGTCCCATGTGCATGGATGCTTTGAGTTGTACATGCGCAGAATGTGTACGATCATCCTGTTAGCAACCTTTGTCTGGCCATCAGTTTGAGGATGGAAAGCTATGGACTTAGTGAGTTTCGTGTCCAGCATTGACTAAAGACTAGACCAAAATGTGTTGAGGAACCTGTTGTCCCGATCTGAGATGATAGACTGTGGGATCCCAAAGTGTACCCACACTCATTCAAAGAAGAGTTTAGCAGTGGCTTCTGCTGTGATATTCTTCTTGTAGGCCACCATAATGGCCTTCTTCGAGAACCAGTCGACGACCACAAAAACATAGTCATTTCCATGCTTAGTGGAAGGAAGGCCTGACATGTAATCCATGGAGATGGATTCCCAAGGTCGAATAGGGGTATGCAACGGGGTATAGAGGCCTTGCTTCTTGATGGTTGGTTTGGCAATGGCGCAGGCAGTGCATGATCTGATGTACTTCTCAACATCATGTCGAAGATTCAGCCAATAGAAATACTTCTACAGTACTGCCACCGTTTTCTAGACCCCGAAATTCCCAGCAACCCGACTGTAGTGTGCTTCCCAAATCATCTTGGCACGCTCGCTTGAAGGAACACAAAGGTGACCCAGGTAGCATAACAGGGCATCCCGGAGGTAAAAATATGGAACATGCTAACCCTTTAAGAGTGTCTGGTATGTGTGGCTAAATTCTGGGTCGCTTTTGTAGAGAAGTGACCAATCAGAAGTCTCGTGCCCACAAGGGTTGAGCACGGTGGTTAACGCCATGATCGGTGGTCAACTGAGTCAATCTACAACATTATTGGTGCTGCCCTTCTTATATTTGATATTCAAATGGAACTATTGCAAGTATGTGGACCACTTTTGATGGCAATCATTCTACAATTTCCCTTGGGTCTGTATGAACTACAAGGGTCAGCGGTCTGTGTGGATGACTATTTCCTTTCCCAAAATGTAATGCTTCCATTGTTGGCAGACCTGCACAATGGAATAGATCTCTTCGTCATAAGTGGGATACTTTCGGACTATGTCTGAAAGTATCACTATGATATGCCACTGGATGCCCGTGTTGAGTAAGAATTGCCTCAATAGCATAGTCAGAGGCTTCTATCTCGACCTCAAATGGTTGTTTCAAGTCTGGTAATGTGAGCACTAGTGTTGAGTAGAAGCGATCTTTCAACTCTGTGAATGCCTTCTGTTGAGATTCAGACCAAAAGAATTTTGCTTTCCCTCCTCCCTTGGTGACTTGACTCAAGGGCCAAGTGATATGAGAAAATCCCAATATGAACTTGAGGTAGAAGTTGGCAAGACCTAGAAATCTACGAAGCTCTGTTAGAGTGGTTGGAGATGGCTAATCCCAAATGACTTGGATCTTGGCTGGATCCACATGCACCCCCTGTTCATCAATAATGTATCCCAGATACTGAACCTGGGTCATGCCAAAAGTGTATTTCTCCAAATTGGCACATAACTTG
>APFE030963657.1:131145-189808 GCA_000404065.3 Pinus taeda | reverse complement strand
TTCCCCCTTTAGTTGGTCCAATAGGTCATCAATCCGTGGGATTGGGTACCTATTACGGACAATGATTTTGTTCAGCGCCCTATAGTCAATACAGAGTCTCCAAGTCCCATCCTTCTTCTGTACCAACACGATCGGGCTCCCACAGGGCGATGAACTCAAACGGATGTGACCTTTTTGTAGTAGCTCCTGAATCTGCGTCTTGATTTCATCATTCTCCAGAATGGAGCACCAATAAATTGGTCTATTTGGGGTCAGATCGATGGAGTGCTTGACCTGACAGTGCAGAGGAATCTCTGTGGGGGAGGTGAAGATGTCCTCGTACTCCTCAATGACCTTGTCCATCTGTAGTTGTCGTGCGGAGGGGCCCTGTCTGGAGGTTGTGGCCACCATCTCCTTCTTTCCTTGAGGGCGTATCATTAGGAAAACAAATTTCCCAGTTTTGGAAATGAGCTTACTGCATTGTTTTGCAGAAATCAAAGAGATGGCAGTAGGCGGTGCCATATCTGGTATCTTGTACAACTTATTTCCCAAAGTAACAATAACAGCATGGTCCTTGATTCATACACAGCATGTCACTTCCACAAGTATGGTTGTCCTAATAATGCATCACAAACTTCAAGGGAAGCAATGTCACACAATACCTCATCCATGATGGGTTTGATGTTGTATGGAAGGTGACACTATTGCCTCACGCAAAGATCCCGTCCTTGGTGAAGCCGCCCAATGGTGTACTGTTGTGGATGTGTTGTGGTCGGTAAGCCCAGCCGCTTCACGACCTCTGCCAAAATAAGGTTCTTTTGGCTCCTGTTGTCGACAGTTAAATGTAGCTGGGAGCCCTTTACCCACATCTGGGAGTGGAAGAGACGCTCCTCCTCCTCTGGATCTTCAGGTTCCTCCTTTTGGATCTTCATGGTGGAAACGGGTGGTGTTGGGATAATGTTTATTTGTAACCACTGAAAAATTACATTGTTACATCTTTGTCTACAAATTTGTGTCAACATTTTTTGAGTGCTAAGCATACATTAGGGCTCAACAAATTAGTAGGGAATTAGACTTAGACTCATCTAACTAGATGGAATTGGAATCAAATGATTACTAGTAATTTCCATAGTGGAAAAAATATGAATGTTATATATGAATATAATTTCTCTATTTATACAAATGAGAAGAAGGAGAACAAATAATCCCATACATTGAGATATTTGATGGTTTGGGTCGAACGTTTGTATTTCTTATTTGTGCTTGTCTCTTCTTAATTTCTACATTTTTATAGCGGAGCAAGGTTCCATTAGTTGGAAACACTTTTTTTTTCTTAGCTTGTTTGACAAGAATGTTGGAGAGTTTAAACAAGTCACCAACAACAGTAGTGATCATAATATTTTTATTATTAATTTTTAAAGGTGAGAATTATGGTTTTTAAATAATTAAAAAGAAGACAGTTTTTTTCACAAGATTTGTGATTTCATGGAAAATGGTACATAACGCAATGGATGCTCAAGCTCTTGTAGGTTGGACCTAATTCCAAACAGAGTATTTCGGGCAGAAAATAAAGAAAAGACTCAAAATCACTTTTTCATCTAGAAAGCGATGCAGGATTCTATTTTTCCAAGACTTATTACAACAACAAAATCAGAGGCATGGGATGTGCTATAACAAGCATATCGAGGAAAAAACAAGATAACAATTGTTAAATTGCAATATCTTATAAGAGAATTCAAAATTATTTGCATGCAAAATTTTGAGAAAATTAATTGTCCTTTTAATTCAAAACAGTCAATCCTACTCACACATAAATTGTCAATCCAAGTAGGCCTTTTTGTTTCAAGGTTAATGTGCAAAATATATGCAGGAAAAAATGGCAACTAGCACTAATAAAATCTCAAAGCCAATTGTTGTAAATATCACTCTCAACACTCCAAACACACTTGTTGTTACACTCCAAATTGTTCTCACACTTCAAAAATAAAAGATACACGTTGCAAAATAAATCACACTATGTCACTCAATCACTCTTATTCGAAAGAAACAACACTTCTAGAAACCATTCAATACCCAAACAATAAAATATCAATTGTTGTAACGCCCATTCAATCGATTAAACATACCAATGAACTATAATAGTAGTCCAAAAACCATCACACCTAATAAAGGGACCATTCCAGGACCTACAATGTTACATAATGATAGAGGTTACAATCCTGCAACTATTCAATACATGAGCAAGATCTGTAACAGTAATAGTAAATCACACATAATGCACAACTATGAGTAAATAAATGTATTACTACAATATCTCTCTAACTAGTGATCCCTACTAAGAAGGAGGGCCCTTTCTCCTTAGCAGGGGCTAGTGATTTACACAATACACAAGCTAATCAAGAAAGAGATATGAAGCCACAAACAGTAAAGAGTTGCATTGATGAAAGTTGCAATACAAGATTGTTTACAATGATGGTGTTCTCCCTCTAATATCTATCTATGTTTGTCGTGCGAGCAAAGAGTATACTCTTTTATAGTTTCATATTATATTCTTTTTTTAAAAGAAAGATCATCCTGAGAATCTCTCAGTTCTCATGTGATACAAATTGAGATTATATAAAAATGTCTTGTAACAAATTGTATTAATTGAAATATAGTTATACCAACTTTCTAAATTACAATTAATTAACATTTAAAAAATCTCAATTGTTCCAACTAAGTTTCCTACATTCTCCACTAGTGTCTTGCTCCATCTGTCAAACTAACTTTCCCTATGTGTCTTTCCATGTCAGTCTTTATTGTTGATTGTGGAAGAACATAGTATCCAAAATAGGCTTTGATGGTGTAGCAGCAATGTTAGTGGATTCTTCATTCCATCTTTAACAAAGAAAAATTGGGGAGATATCATCTTGTAGCAACATCTCAATAAGTCATACCACCTAAAACGACCCTTCATCAATTCATTAATAAAATAGCCTAAAGAAGTTAGATTTTGTATTAAATTAAAAGACAAACTAAATAATAATGGTGGCATGCAAAGGGAACATGATTTGGCCAATAATGACTAACGAAGTGACAAGGTATGGCTTTTTAGGGTCATAGTGGTAGGAAAATATAGGGAAAATAGATACAAAGAGAATGACAATTCTGTATCCCAATATCTCCCCCCAACTTAATCATATGTATGTCCTCTTGGAGACCTTTGAAACCGATTTTTTATGTGCTCTGAATGAAACTACGTAAAATTAATGATCATGCTATATCTTTTGCTGGTGCTATGTATCCTTGGGAGAAAAATAATTCTACTTCCCATAATCCATCATATAAATGATAGGGGTGATGGTACTTATAGATAGGATTCCAAATGAGTAGAAACATGAACTTGAGTCCATGCCACCCAATCCCACATTTCCTTACACATTCCACATATTGAGGTACCCTAGAAAGTGCATGTATGAAGTTTGAAAAATAATAGGGATCCTCATTCCTCGATTATTCTCTATAGGCTTCCCATATAAGACTACTTTCTTCCTATGCATCCTATTTCAACACCCTAATACTTCTAGAACAACACTCAAGTACCTTTTCAAATTTGTGTAAGGCTTCATCAAACTCATCCCAGTAGGGTGTGAAGTCATCCATAAATATTTCCAAACATTCGTTGACCAGATCAGAAAATATTCCTAACATTGTTCATTGGAAGGTTGTTGTTGTGTTACAAAGTCCAAAAGGCAAGATAATTATAGTCACTAAACCCATCGAGAAAAGAAAAAAATTATTAGACAAAGTATCTAAGACATGATCAATGAAAGGCATTGGGAAATGGTCCTTTTGAGTGGATTTATTAATTTCCCTATAGTCATCATGGAATCTTCACTTTCTATTCTTTTTAGGGACAATAGAAAATGGAATATACACATTGACTCTCAAAAATCAGATAGATGAATTTTACAATTAAGACCTTTGGAGGTTCTTCCTTCACAACACGTTCAAGGTTGGATTCATTCTTCATTAAGGTTATCAAACAAGATGAGATCGCTCCTTTAAATAAATATGATGAGTACACAAATTAGGATGGATACCCTTCATGTCCTTATAATCCCAGGCAAATCCTTCTTTATTCTTTCTCAATAACTGCACTAACCTTTCTTCCTGTGAAGGGGATAAACTATCATTAATATTTAAGGTCTTTTATGGTTTTATCTCCACTGGAACACCCTTAAGACTAGGGGCCATATGTATTTCTTCTATGATAGGATCATCAAAAGTCTCCTCCTCAATGGATTTCTCTATTATGGAATTTAATAGTCGAGATGTTGATGATGTAATAGTAAATGGGTCATTAATGAAGATATTGGTAGTATCATCCTCAGTCTCATTTTTAAAATGTAAATATTTTCCTATAGTGAGCAATGGACATGTATAATCTTCCTCTGGTTCAAACTGAGACCATAAAGGATTCTCATATTCCGAACTCAACTTAGTTGGAGGATAAAGAACAAAATCCTTGGTATTATTACCATCAGATATGGTCATAAACCTATATCTATATCTAACAAAGAAATTTGTAGTGGCTAGACATGGCCTACCTAAAATTAGAGGATGTTCCCCTAGGTGTGTCTTAGGTTGTAAAATTACAAAATATACTAAATACTACCAAGAATCTACTGAAATAATAGCATCCTCCAATATTCCTTCAGGTAGAATCTTGGACCTATTTGCCAATTCTAAAATAGTAAGGGTTGGTCTCAAGTAGGTAAGCCCAAGTAGTTCAATAGTTTCCTTAGTTATAATATTAATTGTTACTCTTAAATCAATCAGGGTATTTGGAAGAATTGTTCCTCCAATATGAACAATTATTGTTGGGTTCCCATGATCTTCATATTTGGTATGTGTATTATCCCCTAACATTAGTTCCGATCATTTTCCAATTACATTTATAGTGGGTGGATCCTGTGGTTGCCTGCCTAGATTTTTAACACATATTTATCTAATTGTTTTAGTGTAAATTGTAACATATCAGGTCACTTAAGTAGGGTAATTCAGACATGAAAAATTTTCAAATCCTTCAAGAAATGGGATTCAAACTAAGGAGTACTTTTGACTTCAATTAATCTTCCAGGATAAGGGGGATGCAAATATGTCTCATTACTAGCAGTTGTTACAGGTCTCATAATCGAGGTAACATCAACATTTATAGTGACATCATAGATATCATTAGTTGTTACAGTGATATTAGTATTATTACCAACTATTACATATTCATCAGTGTCATCAACTATTCCAGTGCCAATATTAACATTGGTTGTTATAGAGTGGTTTTTCTCTAAAGACCCTTGAATTATATTTTCTTCTCTTGCTAAATTATCTTCCTAGTATTCTATAATTACAGGAGAAACATTAGGGTTTATTGTCCTTCCTTATCATAATTATATTTCATTTCATTCCACACGTGAGATATAGTAAGTAGGAAGGATCTATGGTTCAACTTGTTGTACTGCCCTATTATTGGGATTAGGGTTAGGTTGTGCGCGTAGATGGGGGCGTAATGGAGGTCCACTTATGGGCACATTGGAGAGAATTTGTAACTATTATTGTTGCATTACAATCTGAATAGGCATTTGATTAGGGAGAAAAATCCCTTTCCATGGTTGAGGTCATGGGGGGGAAGGCCACTAAGGCCAAGGCATGGGATATTGGACCAGAAAAGGATTAGAAGGCTTCCATGGAGCTACTAGATATTTTATTTTCTAGGGAATTCGTTGAGAACTATACATACTTGACCGATAATTAAAATAAGAGAAGGGTTCCTTCACCATATCTAATGGTCGAGTCTCCCAGGGCTTCTTGGTGCCGATGAAATATGTTTCTTCAATATCTTCCCCTATCTCCTTATAAATTTATTTTGATCTGGTCAATGATGGGTAGTGTTTTGTAGAATGATCCTGCTCACATATGTTACAGATATTGAGTGGGAACTCCCTTAGAGGATGTTTCTTCTTGCACCAAGAGAAAAACATAGCCAAAGATTATTCTACTTCAATCTGTTTCTACTTCACCTGCAACACATCAATCTAAGAGGATAACAAGCTCATAATGCCATTTTTGAAATTCTCCAACAGGTTCCAATTATTTCTTGTGTTTCCCCACTATTGATTGATTTTAAGATCTTGGTAGAAGCATCACGTGTCATAGTCTTGTTTCTTGTTGATCCTCTAGAAATCCTTTAATAAAAGTTTAAAAATATATATATATATATATATATATTATAATATATATAAATCTACATCCAATACGGTTCCTTGGATATATATCCTTTTCCAAAGAATAATTTAGCATGTCAAGGTAGTCATCCCACTTTCCTCTGATCAAAATTGTTTTAACTATTTCCTTGTCCAGATTACTATGTTGATATATTTGTAGTTTGTATTAAATATGCTCAACATACTCGTCCAAGTTTTTATATGTTGCCTAAGTTATCCTAAATAGTTCTTCCCTTTTATCTCTGGGACGACAATAGTCCTAATACTTTTCTAAACAGGTCTTTTTCATCCCATCCTAAGAGGTAATGAATGCCCCATTGAGTCCCATAAACCATCTTAGTGAAGATCCATTTAACATAGTTGGGAACAATCTTAATTTTTGTTTATTTGTGGTGTAACCATAGCTCCTGCAGATGACATCAAATTCAAAGAGAAATTTATCTAGAACTTTAGTAATTGTACCTTAAAAAGTAGGAAGTGCAAATTAAGGGATTTTTTCATTGGAACCTTCCCCTAAATATTTCCAATTGGGAACTCAAAGGTGGTAATTAAGATACCACTCATTTGGTTCTTCCTAAAATCTTGAGGGTTTTGTACAGTGTTATAGGCCCCCCCCCCCCCCCCCCCCCCCCCCCCCCCCCCCCCCACAAATGGAGGATATTTCTCTCTTTTTTATAGTGATGGTTGCTCAAGTTGTTCATATCACAATGATTTCACAAGACCCTCTGTAATAGAGTGCTCAGTAAGTCATTTCACAACACTACCTAAATCCAGGATGCAATTATCAAGTAGTCATTCTTCTAGACTTGATTCTAAATAGCATTCATTTATATGTCCTTATCCTTTAAACATGCCTTGATATCCTTCCTCTCCTAATAATTATGGACCTGGAAACTCTTGGGCTTGTCTCTGATATCAAAGGTTCATAAAGTTCCACCTCCTTGATATGTGCACCCAACATAGATGACTCAGGAGATGTCAACATTTATAGAGTATATTTACCTAATCCTTTCTTCTTAGATGTTGCTTCCCAACCAGATGATTATGCTTCATATTTTGAAATGATATCTTGTATGCATGTTACACTTCCCAAAGCTTGATTCCTCTTTTTTCTCCCACATCATCTTCTACATGTATGGTAAATTTCATTAGGGGCATAATATTTTTCTTCTTCACTATTCATGTAATGAAATCCTATGTTCCCTAAATCCTTTTGGGGTTGAGCCCACTTCAATATGTCTAAGTGATGCGCAGGTTCTTGACTCTTGCCTTATTGCCTGAAACCAAAAAATCTAAGAACACATTTAACACACTTTTAATCATTGCATGCAAACAATGCAAGTCACACATATGCACCTCTAATAGCCTCCCAGACAATGGCACCAAAATGTTGGGAAAATTACTTTTCCTTTAAATTAGAACAATCAATCCTACTCACACATAAATTGTCAATATGGGTAGGCCTTTTTGTTTCAAGTCTATTGTGCAAATATATGCAAGAACAAAAGGAAACTAACGCTAATAAAATCTCAAAACAATTCATTTTAAATATCACTATCAAAATTCCAAACACACTTGTTGTTACACTCCAAATCTTTCTCACACTTCACAAAAAAATACATGTTGAAAAATAAATCACACTATGTCACTCAGTCACTCTTATTTGAAAGAAACAACACTCTTGGAAACCATTCAACACTCAAATAATAAAATAACAATTGTTGTAACACTCATTCAATCAATTAAACATACCAAAGAACTATAACAATAACAAAATAACCATCACACCTACTAAAAAGGGATTGGTCCTACGTTGTTACACAATGATAGAGGTTACAATCTTGCAACCATTCAATATATGACTAAGATCTATAATAGTAACAGTAAATCAAACATAACTCACAACTGAGAGAAAACAAATGTACTACTATAATACTTCTCTAACTAGTGATCCCTGCTAAGAAGGAGGGTGCTTCCTCCTTAGTAGGGGCTCATGATTTACACAACACGCAAGCTAATCAGGAAAGACATATGAAGCCATGAATGGTAAAGAGTTGCATTGATGAAAGTTGCAATACATGATTGTTTACAATGATGGTTCTCTCCCTCTAATATCTACATATGCTTGCCTTGTGGGAAGGGAATACACTCTTTTATAGTTTCATATTACAATCATTTTTGAAAAGCAGCATCATCATGAGAATCTCTAGATTATCATGTGATTCAAATCAATATTATACAAAACTATCTTGTAGCAAATTTTCTTCATTGAAACAGAGTTGTAACAGCTTTATAAATTACAAAGGATTATCATTTGAAAATCTAAATTTTTCCAACTAATTTGGTTGCCCTATCCATGAGTGTCTTGCTTCAATGGTCAAACTAACTTTGAATGTGTGTTTTTCCATGTCAGTCTTTGTTGTTAATCATGGAAGAATAGAGTATCCAAAATATGCTTTGATGTTCTAGCAAAAACGTCAGTGGAGTCTCCATTCCATCTTTAGCAAAGAAAAACGAGGGATATGCCATCATGTAACAACATCTCAAAGGGCCATACCACTAGAAACAACCCTTCATCAATTCATTAATAAAATAGTCTTGTAACAGCCCCAGTTAAAAATCCACGTAAAAATATATAAGACCACTGTCATGGGACACGTATTCCAAGTTGAATGGTGGGAAAAACATCCTAGTGGGGTGTCATTCAATTTATAATTGCTAACGAAATTGGCAAAGTTAATGGAAAAGGATTTGGAAGGGCATGAGGCATTAATTGGAATTTTATTTATGAAAATGAACGAAATTAGGAGAAAATGGATGTGAAAGGTCACAGGTTACATGTGAGGAGTAAAATGATTGAAAATAATGGAAAATGAAGAAATAGAGGCCTCATTGATTAAAAGGATTTTGAGGATCAATGGGTAAGCTTGGTCAGTTTAGTTTTGGAGCTCTCTCTCTCTGTTCTCTCTCTCTCTCTCTCTCGTACTCTTCGAAACTTGGAGTTTTCTTGGAGCACTCTTGGAGAATGTGGCATACCTAGAGTTTTGGAACAAGAAGGAAAAGGAAAAGCAAGAAAGGGCAATAAGACATCGGGATCGACAACTATAGCGGGTTTTTCTTGCAGGTACTAAGTTGCATGTATGTTTTCCTCATTAGTTTCAACATGCATGTGGCTTCTTGGTTATGATCTATCATTGGCATGGAGGATTGTCTAGATTGACAGTGGATTTGTCTAGCCTTTTCATTTCCTAGATAGCCATGGTGTTGTGGGTCATTTTTTTTTTTATTTTTTTGTAGTTGGTTCTAATGTTTCCTTTAGCTTGGGTTGAGTTATTAGTTCCCGGAGCCTTGGTTGGACAATCCCTTTAGAAGCCCTGAAATAGCATGGGTTGAGTTACTAGTCTTGGAAGCCTTGGTTGGACAAACACTCTGAAAGCCCCGTAACAACTCGGGCTGAGTTAATATTCATGGGTTGGACAAACACTTTGGAAGCCCTGTAACAGCTTGGGTTAAGTTACTATTCTTGGAAGCCTTGGTTGGACAAATGCTCTAGAAGCCCTGTAGCAGCTTGGGTTGAGTTACTAGACCTGGAAGCCTTGGTTGGACAAATGCTCTGGAAGCCTAGTGGTACCTATGGGTTAAGTTACTAGTCCTGGAAGCCTTAGTTAGACAAACGCTCTGAAATCCTAGTGGTAGTTGTGGGTTGAGTTACTAGTCTTGGAAGCTGGGTTGGAACAAACTCTCATGAGCCCTGGAAGGCTTGGGTAGAGACCAATCCAGTGATTATTTTTTGATGTCCAACCATGAGGTGGAATCACTGCTTGATGGGTTTAGGTGAATGGCCTCTGGAAGCCCTATATGGTTTTTAATTGATGTGTTTTATGAGATCCCACATTCATGTTTGGAATATGGCACAAGGGTGAATGGCAAAGAGAGATTTGGCTCAGCCATTCTACAGTCGGGTGGAACGTGGTAGTCCCATACCAATTTTTCTTTTGCATCATTAATATGAGGTTATTTCTCCTTGTTATCTCATGAGTAATATATTGGTTTATATGTGGATTATAGGGCTAATGTATCCTTGGTATTTATGTTGTTATTATGTTGGTTATGATCATGTATTATGAAAATAACTATGTATGGATCTCATCATGTTTTTACTTGTATATGAATGAATAATGTATCTATGGCCTAATTGATAAAACTGTAGCTAAAGTGATAACGAAACAATGCCTCATAGCGAATCTCAGATAATTATGAGACCCCTATGCTTAGATATGTCATTTACACCTATAGATTGCATTGATGCTAAGTCTTTGAAAAAATTCCAGTCTCGTTTGGGGATGGTCAGGCCAAGTCCTGGAGTTTGTCTTTGGATTCCGAAAGCTACAACAAGTTCTAGGTAGTGGTCAGAATTCTAGGCTTGAAAAGTGCCTTAAATTCCCCGGACTCTGGCACGAGTCTGTTGGAAATAGTACCTAAACGCAAGCATGCAGGCTTATGGGAGCGTCTAGAGCTCTCTAGATGTTGGTATTCGCATAGCATGGGAGCGTCCAGAGGTTTAATAGCTTAAAATCTCAGTGGGACTCAAGGGCTGGTTAGCAGAAAGGTTTGGATAGTTCCTAGGAGTCCTATTGTTGATGTTGAAGGTCTGTATCATGTGTTTTTGTCGGTTCCAATTCCTTAACATGACTTAGGAGGTTGAATCATATCACAGTAAATTCTCGTCACATGTTTACCCTGTTTGGATGGTTACTTGGGTAGATGTGGGAGGAGGGTGTTATAGAGTCGTATAAGAGCATGGTTCACCCCTCGGACTGGATGGGTTGAGTGTTGGTCATGCAATCATGTTGGTTTCATATGTGTTTCTTATGCTTGTACTCCATTTGCTTGTTGCATTTCCATGGTGTTGATCATGGTTGTAGTGATGTCGCCATGTGAAGGTTGATGGTGTTTTTTTGGGATGTGTTGTCATGAGTGTATGGGTATATATGCATTATCATGCATGCCAATATCTATATGCATGAATTGTCATGGTTATAGTTATGCATGTATAGTAGGTCAAACATGCATTGTGAGGTCATTTCATGAAATTAGGTCACCATGATGATATTGGTATGTTATGATGTTAATATGTTGGTTGAGATAGAGCAGGAGATGCAGATCATTAAAATGAAGTTGCAACATTGGACCTCGAGGCAAGAGCATGTCCTCATACAGGTTTGTAAGTTGGGCATGCAGGTATGTAGGTTAAGGATTGTTATATGCATTATAGTTATGTGTATGCCTTTCATTCCATTGATGTTATAGTTACATACATGATAGATTCTAGTTGATTAGTGTAGTTATATCCACATGTTTCAGATAGTCGTGGATGATATTAACATGTGGTTTTATGTATTGCTATTGTTGTTTTATGATAGTTAGCTTGATGATTAGGTTATCTTTTTTGATGAGTATGTTATAGGTTAGCTTGTTGTTGTTATATGATAGTTTGCTTGATGATTAGGTTATATTTGTTGATGAGTATGTTATAGGTAAACTTGTTGTTGTTATATGTTAGTTAACTTGATGATTATGGTTATTATATTAAGATCTTGATGTTATATGTATCATCTAAGTTGGATTGGTCTATGAAAATGGTTAGGGTTGTGACATTCAGGTATGTGTTAATATGTTGTGATATTATGGCATACTTATCTAGACTAGCTATGCATATGTGATTTTTATGCATGAATGACAAATGTTTATGAGTTTATAATGTGAACATGCTAGTTAGTGATTAGCATGGATATCGTGATATCATTTGTGTGTTATTTGATATGTTGTGAAGTTATATCGTGCTAATCTGGATTGTTTGTGCATACAAGATAGCCTCCCTTGAGATACATTAAGGTATGAGTTTTCTTATGTTCTATATTTGGTGCTTGACTCTTTGATTATGTCATTTAGTTGATTGATTTAACATGGTATGTTTGAAAGTTGCTTGGATGTTTGATTAATTTCATAATATGAGTATGTGTTCAAATGATCTTGTTTTAAGATGATTATACTAATACATACTTGTTGAGACAGTTGATATGTACTTGATTGTAAGTAGGTGATAGTTGTAGCATTATGTATTATGAACGATGAATGTGAGTGGATTGTTGAGTATGACATGTTTGTTAGACTTGGTAAAGGTTCATTTCAAATTGATATACATGATTTCTTGATATTTGGAACATGAGACTAACATGTGTGAGCAGTTAGTTGCAAGGAAACATGTCTGGTATTAGCTTGACAAGGTAATAGTTGATGTTTTTATATGACTAACAGTTGGGTGGTGTGACAGTACATAGTAAGACTTGATTGCAACAAGGTAAAAATGTAAAAGAAAGGAATTGGGAAAGAATTCATTTGGTGATGTTTGGAAACCCTAATTCCAAACAAATGAGTGCTTTGCATACATGAGAACTTCTTAACCTTGATTTTGTATGACATTATGTGGATATGTGTTATGTTCATGGAAATGTATTTGAAAGGTATAATAGTTGGTGTCTAGTTATAGCTAGATCTGTCAAGGAAATTGGAGCCTCTTGAGAGATAGCACAGATGTGTTCAGTTACAATACAATGTGCTTGGCACAACAAAGTAAGGTAACTGGTATATTGTTATATTTAATTATACTTTGAAAATTATGTGTTTATGGTAGTGTGATGCAAGGAGTTGCATGGAAAAGAAATTTCCATGTAATCTTGAAGAAGGCTCAAGTTGAGCTTTCCCTTGGAAGCACTGAGAACCATGGTGTTGAGTCATGTTGTTTTTTTTTTTAACATAAATGGGTGAATTTTATTGACTAGTGTGATTGGGCTTGAGCTAAACAACCCCTGTTACATTGAGCATCAATTGTATGTTTTCTGGCGGTTCAAAATTCTCGAAAGCCTACTTTATCTATTGGACATTTACTCGAGAATTTGATTTTTATGGGAGTAATTAGTATAAAAGCAAGGGAGATATCTAGGGATCTGTTGAAGTCTCAAAAATCGCTGCAACAACATGGGGGATGACAATCCAGTCTGAACCTTAAAGCAGCTCCTTTTCCGTTTGGAATGGTGGTTCTCACTATTTCAACTAGGTCCAGTTACCTTCTCTCAATCTCCAATGGCTTTAAAATATGACTTTCATTCGCCAATGGAAAAGAGACATCAGATCGTCTTTCTTGCTGATCATGCAAGAAAGTGATCCTTAAGCTGACTTAGGGCTTAGCCAATCCACTACTAAAGTTTGCCTCTTTGGGAATAGGACTTAAAAGAATGCATAATTTACTCTAAATGCAAACTTGTTCTAAGATGCAAGCAAAAGAAGCTATCTTAATCCTTTCTCAATTAGGCAAATATAGATCTAACTTAACCAAGAGCAGGTATTTAAAATATTGAGATTTAAATGTCTCGTTTATAATGAATATCAAGTTAATGAAATAGTTCAATTAATTGACATTATGGATACCAAACACATCCTATTAAGACCTTTTAACTGAAATAATCAATCAACAACACTCAGGAAGTAGTTCACAGAATGATCTTGACTATTTAATCAGTAACTTGAATAATTAAACAATAATATGTGGAAGAAGTTCACAACATATCACTATTTATTCATCCAATATTAAAAGACAGATTTATGAGTAAATAGTTACTCAGAAATCAGAATTCAGCTCATAAGAGCAGAGATAAATAACAACATAAAATAGAAGCAAATTACCCATACCAACAAAAGTGCACAAATATGTAAGTAAATTGACACCATTCCTGTTATCGTAAAATAAAACTAGCATTTAAAATAATATTATTCGAAATAATAGTTTATTAAATCCATTTCTCGAGCTCCAGTCTCTAATAGTCCTTTACAATGCTTGGGCTTTTGCTTTCAAAAGCAAAGCTACAATAGTGCAAACTCTGTTCATTATACATAACTCAGGATGTAAAAGAAAAACCTCAGTAATCTCCAGATCTGAGATTCTACTCCTCCCACCTACAACTCTAAATCCTTATTATAAAAGTGCTTTTAGAATTCAGAATTGCAGAGGAGAGCAGCCATTATTACATTCTGCAATCTGTTATTTATAATATTTGCAAAGGAATTCTTGAGAGGAAAGTTTGTTGAATAAAATCTGTCCAATCACTTTTATTTGCTCAAAATTCCAATCTTTTAATTGCTGGAGCATTCTCATTGATTAAGATCTTTTTCTCCATATCTCTTTTACTATTTTCCTGCAAGAAGAAATCAAAATAAATTAAAATGCAACAATAATATCAAAATGTCATTGCTGGCATTTTAAAGCAAATACAATTAAATAAATAATTGAAAATAGAATGTAAGCTTTCTATTGATGTCTGGGATGGTTTGATCATCCAAAGATATTATTGACGAACAAATTTGGAATTTGAAGAGGCTTGGACAAATGAAAATGCAGAAAATAACTCAGAGAATTGATTTTGTTTTAGAAATTCGGAGCTTGATTTTCTGCATGATTTTTGACCCAATTAATGACCAAATCTATTAGTGAAACCTCCTCAGAAATGTTCTCCTTGATTTTATCTTTCCAATGAGCCGTCCTAGGCCTCATTTGGTCAAGTAAAACTCATTCTATGAGCTTCCAAAGTCCATGTGTCAAATCTTGCATAAATCAGGAAATTCTGTTGTTGGGTTAAAAATGAGAATTTTAATTAAAAATCTAATCCTAAATTAGAATTATAATTATTTAATAATTAATTCTAATTTAATTATTTAACTGGATATACATACAATTAATTCTATTATTATCATCAATTAAAAAATTAACTTAAGTTTACAAATTAAGTTAATATACAAATGATTGAAAAAAGTTAATTTAAATATAAATTAAATATTATTAATTCAAAATTATATTAAAATGTATAATAAATATTATAATTATATTCATTATTAAAAGTAATAAAATAATAAATACAACCTAGGCGCGATGGAGGTCTTTCTCGGTCCTAGGGTTTCCGGGCGAAGCTTCAGAGCCGCCGTCGCAGAACCAAACGAAGTCCACTGTTGCAGATCGACCAGAGTTTTGACGGATGGGCTCCCCTTCTCTGCAAACCATCTCCGGTTTCGGGTGATACCTTTCGCTGGAAAGGTTTTTCTTGCCCTGTCCAAAAGAAAACGAAGTCCGGGGCTTGTCCCCTTCTCTTGGCCTCGGGATTATGACGGCGTGTTCATCACAATCGCCCTGCTCATGGGCGGCATTTTCGTCCCCTCCACTGGCTGGCTATGGAATCGATCTCAGGGTCTTAGGCCGGGTACTAAAAGCAGAGATGAAACAAAACTTCGGGGGGGAAGTATGGTACCGGCTCCCTGGAACCTGACGCCTATCCTCCAAATCTCCTTGCAGATCCGGGTTTTTCCTTCCATGCCGCCTCTTTCTGTCAGAGGGCCAGCAGTATTCGATAGGCTATTGGGAGTTACCCATAGCAGGGATCTCGTCCCGGTCAACGGCAACCTAGATCTAGAAAAATGCTGGGGAAAAAAGGCGGATCTATCGGATCTGAAACGTCTCAGACAAAAACAAACTGGGGTTTTGCCAGATCCAGAACAAAATCGCGAAGAACAGGGCCTGGCTAAAGCAGACAGAGTGGATCTGATACAAATCTTCATCAAAACTACTGCAGGCAGTCACGTTTGCATGCAGATCTGGGACAGGATGAATGTAATGGATCTAAAAGGAGAGATCCAGGACAAACTGGGAGTCCCAGCCTCATTACAAATTCTAATATTTTCTAGGCAATGCATGCAGGATCAGCTTTCTCTCCAGCATTACAGGATTGCAAAGGATTCAACTATTGTCCTCAATCACAGACTGCGGGGAGGATCTAAGGGTGCCTCTTCAAAATCCACAGGCTCCTATTGTGATGCAGCTAAAGGAAGAGCTTCTCCGAAAGGGAAAGAACCTACAGCTACCCATACTCCTCCAGGGCAATATATCGTGGAACAAGCTCCAGAAAACCCTTCCATATCACTGGATTTACCAGAGGTAAAATATATATTTTCAGATCTAATAAAAAACGTTGTTATCTGCAGATTTAACTGTTTCTGGCCTAAAACCGATGCGTTGTATCAGTGGATTCACACGACCTGGACAAAAAACTGTCAAATCAATCTATGCTCTAAAGGTTTTTTTATAGTAAATTTCTACATAGAAGAAGAAAAGGAAAAAACTCTCAGTGAAGGACCATGGTTCTGGGGCAATGCGGGTCTGTTTATTACCCCATGGTTCCCAGAGTTTGACCCCAATACAATGGTGGTATCAAGGATGCCTGTATGGGTAAGATTGCATAATCTTCCAATACATTTTTGGCATCATAATACCCTATCAGTTATAGGGAATACCCTTGGCAGAATGCTAAAGGTTGATCCAGATAGACACATAAAAGGAATCTTTACTTTTGCCAGGATATGTGTTGAAGTAGACCTGAGCAAAGGACTACCTGAAAGTATCATCCTAACCTTCAACAACACACAATGGAAACAACCTCTGGACTATGAGAATACAGCTTTTAGATGCAGGGGATGTCAACAAACAGGACATTTGCTCAACGCATGCAAAAGCCAGAACAAGAACAAGCCACAACAAAGGAAGCCAAAGGGTTGGCAGAACATTGATGAGATAGCGAAGAAGAATGCAGCTGAAAAGAAAGCCTCTTCGAACAAAGAAGACGAAGAAACAGAAGAAGAAGATGATGACATCACTATAGAGAATGATGAAACAGGGGTCCAGAAGGAAAACACATCAGATCAGAAGACTCCACAGTTTCTTTCAAACCAGGAAGAGATTCACTATGATCAGGCTGAGCTGACTGGCACGGTCCAAAGTATGGGGGGTAATAAACGGCAACATCATTCTGATACATCAGATTCTGACAAGGAAATAGGATTGCAGAATTCCGAGTCTCATTTGGTCATTGTTCCGATCGAGCCCACTCAAGGAGAGTGGCGCAAGGTCGAAAAGAAAAAGGGGCGGAAATCTTGACTCGGCTGTCTTTTCTTTCCCTTTTTCTTCTGTATCTCCTCTTTCTCTTTTCTCTCTATCTTTGTGCACGTTAGTCCTCTAACGCTGCGTTATTTGTGTAAAGCTCGTTGAGCCCAGGTTGGCGTCTTGAGCTTAGTATTATTCGCTTAAGCTGGTGTAACTTTTTTTATTACATTACTAATAAAAAGTTACCGTTTTTTTCTCTGGAAAAAAACAAAATATATATATATATAAATATTAAAAATTAATTTACAAACCATTGGAATCAATCCTAACCTAAAACGCATAAAACAAACCATTGAAATCAATCTGAATCCATTAATTCATACACGTGAGATTACGGAGGGATATGGTGAGTGGAGTGTGAGGTGAGGGTGACATGAGGGTGAGTGAGGTGAAGATGCGGGAGGCATAAAGGGTGAAAAATTTTGTATTAACATCTTTTAACACATTGCATTTTCCCTTATCGCATATCGCATTTTGGGTTGTCAAATGTTAAGGCTTTAAGAATTTGCGAGAAATGTTTTTTCTAATAAGTATTTTTGTGTTTTGGGTCTCGGGGCTATAAAATCAGAATTTTGTTATTAAAAATCTAATCCTAAATTAGAATTTAATTAACTAATAATAAATCCATTTTAATTGTTAATTATAAACTAAAACTAATTAATTAAAACAAAATTATTATAATTAATATTAATTCTAACAATAACTTTTAATATATCAAATAATATGTTAAATTTTAATTAATTTTATATTTAAATAATTAATATAAAATTAAATTATTTAAATAATTAATATTAAAACTAAATTAAAAAAAATAACTAACGACTTTTCTTACTTTCACTCATACGTATGAGTGAGTTCTTTGAAACTCTAAAACATTTATTGAAAAGCTCTGCGCAGTCGCAAGACTTTGGATCAAGTTTTTCAAATGTCCATGTTATAAAAATTGCGATGGATCCGATTATTGTTATTGCGGGTTTGTAAAATTTTTATTTTATTTTATTTTATTATTTTATTTTTATATTATATATATTTTTAATATTAAGTTTAATGTTAATTAAATTAATTATATTTTATTATAATAGTTAATTAATATAATTTTAAAATTTAATGTTAAATATCAGTGTTTTATTTTGGTTTTATTTTAATGATGTTTAGTTTAGTTATAAAATCTTCTAAATTACAGCGAATTCGAAAACAATAAAAATAATTTTTTTAACCTAGAGTAGATAAATGATGACACTTCAAAGGAGTATCATTTTCAAACCAATTGACCAAATGAGGTAAAACAAGTATCAATGGGAAGCTTATTAAAAATCGATTTTAACAAAGCAATCAAAACAAGAATACAAAAAAAATGCAAAATTAACAATCGTGTAGGATGATCAACTAAATAAAAATCCTAAAAAGATGTTTAGCCAAAAATTTTATAGAAAGGGTCCCCATTATTTGAGTTGAACAAATCAAAAATAGGGAGGTTGTGTTTTTACCACAACAATGGCGACACACGGGAGAAGAACCAATTATCTCTATTTCATATGAATGAGATTTTTCTAGAATTAAAGTAAAAATAATTAAAGAAGGGAGAATTGTGCTTGAAATGTTTGACTAGATTCATTAGTCTGAATAAAAGCAAGAACCATCTAGTTGTAATTTTCCTCAAAATTCCTCATAAATTAAAATATTTCAAAACTCTATATCAATCTTTAATTAGTTGTAGAGATAAAGCAGGGGTCACTTTACAGCTTAGCTTTTAAAATATACTCAGTTGTCACAGGTAAAGCCACTGCGCCAGCCAAACATCTATAATCTCGACAGTGGTTACCTTTTAATCATCAATGATTCAGGAATCTCAATCTCTCAAGAATTATGACCTAGAGAAGAATCCATAATAGTATATATATATATATATATTATATATATATATATATATATTAAAGCCATTGTCCTGGGTTTAGTAGCCAATAGTTGACAATGCCATTCACTGGTTATATATTGACTGAAACAAGCTGGCTCGCTAATGAGATCCCTGTCTTATATTGTTTGCAATCATAAGCCATTACCCTGTTGTTTAGCAGTGTTGGTAATGTCAGCCTATTTTTCCCCTGTGATCATTGGTTAAGCAGGGCTTCATGACGAGACCTCTTTATCTTTTTTAAAGTTTTAAATATATCTATTGAATTATACTCTAAAAAAATTAAAGACTTCTGGGATGTGGAATCCTTGATCCTTAAGATTAAGACATGACAATTAGAGTTAAGGCTGTTTTGCTTGTAAGTGTTCTTACTTGGTTAAAAATAACTTTTCTTGACTGATAATAGAACTTTGAAAGATCTTAATAAAATATTGAAATCTCAAAATGATTACAATTTTGATAAAAAATAAATTTCTCCAGATTTTATGATACTTTGTCAACTTCTCTAAATTGGTAATCTCTTCCTGAAATATGTTTACCTTTATAATAAGAAAATCAAACTTTACTAAGAGATTTAAGAAAAAACTAATAGGTGACTATTAACAATTTTTCTCCATGTATGCTGACCATTGTTAAGTAACAAGTAGGCTTTCCATATAAATCATGACAAAGTCACCAAAATCAAAACTGAAAACCAAAGAAAAATAATTCTTATGCTAAAGTGAGAAAAGAAATCAGCAAACAACGATAAAGAAATTGAAAAGTGAAAGGAAAATCCAAGTTTTGAAATACAAACTCTAACAAGAATGGCTATACCGTTGTCTCAACAATATAAAGAAAAAAAAAAAAATCGTGTAATTAGTCATTCTTATGTCGAAATTTAGAAAAATCATACCTTGCAGGGTTGTAAGTATTTTAGGCTTTTTGGATAGCAGTGACAATAAAATTTAGCCACAATGAAAATTTTCTGTTTGATATCAATCTTTTTGTTTCCAAGCATCATTTTAATCATTTTCTAATAAAAAAGGAATGCTTAAAGAAACAAACTAAAGGTTCAGAAACTTCTTAGTGTAGTTGTTTCAATGAGGATTATCATTGCTTCTTGAAATTAAGCCAGGAGAAGAGTATGGACTTTGAAAATATGATCTGGCAGAAGATTGGAAGTTTTTTTATGAAGAGTTGCAAAACGGATTTTTATGTCAGAAAAACAAAACTGAAACTTAAAGTAACAACATGGAAATTAATGAAAGTGGGAATATGAATCTTACCATTGGATAATTGCTTTTGATTTTCCCTGAAAGGTATCAGTTTCTCAAAACTAGCTGACTTCTTATTTTAATTAACATTAAAAACTTGAAGAAGTCAAACTAACCAAAATCCTATAACCCAAAATCATTATTTATTTTATCTAAACTAAAGCAAGTAGTAAAATGTAAAAATGGAATGCTTAGTGTTCAAGGGAAAACAAATGCATCAGAAATGAGAATGAAAATTTGCAATAATGACTGTTTCTCAAAATATTATAAGTTTCATATGAACTCCATGATTTTATAAATTGTCCAGAATCAAAACCAAATCCAAGATAATAAAATTTAAATATGAAGATAGATAGGTCTTGAATTTCTTTTTTAATTATGGAATTATATATTTAAAACTGAAATATATGAGAAATTGGAATGATTTGAATATGCTGCAAATTTGTCATCAATTGTTTTCTTACCATAATGGTTACCCAAGCTCGCTTTTAAAATAACACATCGCCATATCGGATGATTCGCATCACATGTTTCTTCACTATGCTTCGAGTTTAATTTGCAAGACTTCACCTTTGTTGCTATGCCATATATTGATTAAATGTTAATGACTTAGAGGCATGCATTGGAAGCTATCACATCGGAGATTGCAATGGAAAATTGTCAATAACAATATGCGATGAGAAGATGTGCAACATGATGGAGCGATCGCATCATTGAAGAAATGTTATATTTAGGATCGGGGACAGTCATGTCGCAAATTGCACATCGCAAATTCGGAATAGTGATATGGCCATGCGATGAAGCGGTTGGCATATTCGAAATATCATAGAATAGTCATGTAGGAAACACCAATATGATTCTTGCGGTATCGGCGATACGATGGATGACGTAGATAATTGGCGATCGACAAAATTTTGGTACCCGATGTAACGCTATATGATTCTTGCGATGCCGATATGCAATGAATGATGTGGCTAATCGGCGATCGCAATCAGCAATCTTAAGCAAATGATGTAAGAATTCTCGATACACCGATATGCGATGAAGAGTGGACCTAAAAATTTAATAACGTATCGGATCTAAGACATTGGCCCTTTTAAAGTTATGCTCCTACCATTATTTGCGATTGAATGGACACGATATTTTATAAACTTGATTTGAATTTCATATCGGGTCCGGAATTCTGTGGTCATTGCGATATGGTAAAGTCGTTTATCGGAGATCGGCGAGGGAAGTATATTCAACTGCAAACCTCCGATATGCGAAATGCGATATGGCATATGAGTGAGGTAATACATCAAAGATCTTTTATGAACAATTTGTTATCGAAACTTCTAAGAGCTACTTCTGATGAAATCTTATGATACTGTTTTTTAATTTCGATTGGGTTTCCTAAATGAATAAAAACAAAGTTAAAGAAGGCTCAAATTCTAATGAATCACAATTAAAATTTCCCTGAACCTGTTGCAAATTTGAACTGGGTTTGCTGCTTACTTCAAGTTTTGAAAACAAATGAACCTGCAATTAAAACAGAACAAGAATAAAAAATAAACGAAGGAAAATAGAAACTAATAATAGATGAGAAGGAACTTGTATATGCATACCTGGAAGGAAATTGTCTGTAGATTTTACCTCATGAATCTACGAATTTTTCCTTCGATTTATCAAAAATTTTCCTTTGTTCAAAATCATCTCATCATTTATTCTAAATTGGAGTGAGTAATCAGCGTAAATAAAATCTGCTTATTCATGTTCAAGAAATCTGAAATCCATAAAATTCACAGAAATAAATCTGAAACTATGTTTCCCTTTTGAATTGCAACAGCAATTTATTACCTCTGCTTATTCCGAATTAACTTAAGAAAAATATGTATTGTTATAGTGACTATTCAATAATGCCTTTAGTAAATGAATATGATGCGTTTTACAACATCAGATAAGAAACTAAAGGTCCGAATAGAACAAAGCCACTAATTGTGGAAGAATATCAACACAGATTTAGATGTGTGCCAGGTGCATACTCAATTAAATTTTGTCAATACATTATTCAAAAATAGGCAGAGATGTATTCATGGGTAGAGGTATTGCTCCAATAGATTTTGATTTAAAAATGGGAAGGAAGAATTAAAAGCTTTCTGATGAGAAGCAAATATTTCCTTGAACATGTATATGATATGAGAAGGGTTGATTTCTTCCTTTATTTTTAATTTGCGGAACTATTAAAAATAAATTAACTACATTAAACAAACTAACTAAATTAATTCTACTCCTATTCAATCATATACATGAAAATGACTCGGTATAGTCATATTTCCAGTGTAACCATTCTCTTATTTTTATTCTTGCATATATGTACAGTTCAAATGTTAGTAATAAAAATACAAATCTAATTGAACTAAGAAAATTAAATATGAAATCAGAATGTACAGTTATTGTTAGCAATTTATTCACTGTCTGTAGAAATTTTGAATAATTTAACACATATTCAATGGAGATTATCCTGATCATGTACTATTGCGGAAAACATACACAATACATAAGCTCCTCTACGTTGATCATCAATATAGCAGCATCAATAACAATAAAACATCAAGAGCATTCACACATTAACACAGTATGTATCCCGGGGAAAGCATCTCGCTAAAAACCCCAACTATCTGTATATTAATGATTGAGTCATGTAACATTACACAGCATAATACTTCTCACAAGTATCTCCACCTCTGTTACACACAATACAGCTCAGATCTGATCTCCAAATCTCTTCCACTGCTTGCCTGCCTCCGCTGCGCAATACCTGCTCAAGAACTGATGATAATTCCAAGGCAACCACGTATTTACTTGGAAAAAATCACGTGAGCACAAGATAAAATGTGGGCAAATACGTGGGCAAACTCATTGGTATACTCAATCCCTTGATTGTGCAAGATCTGATGCACAACTATAGTCACAACTGATAGCAATCTGATTCTCTAACACCTGTCCCTGCTGAACTGAACATGCACTGACATGCAACTGAGTTAACTGATGTATTCATTAGTTGTATTATGAGTTAATAACTTGTGAATTAATTAATAACTAATTCACCCAACTCATCTCTAGTCTATTTGCCAGTTAGACTAAATACAACCAGTTTAACAAAGCTAAACTGAACACAACTCCATCAACTGCACCTCCAGTCCACTAAACTCAACTCACTTGAGTTCTAACTGAAGTCCTGCATGCAAATATTAGTCATCCCATAGGTAACCACGTATTTCCTTCTGGGATCTGCATGTACCACATCCGTAGCTCATCCTGAAGTGCTCCAAGAGAATAAGACAAAGTTTATAGTCTAAATATTATTATGAGCTAATAATATTTGACTGTTCTATATTTAGACTGAGCAGTCACTCCGCTGTGATCTAAAAATAGAAGTCCATCTATTTTTCCCAACTTGATCAATCATCCATAAACAGCAACCTGCAATCCATAGACATGATCCATATGTCTAAAAATAGACATAGTCTAAAAATAGACTTGCGCCAAAAATAGCCTGCGGGACCACTTAGTGAAGGCGACTCCTTTCCACTAAGCTCCATCATCTTTTTGCATTCTCAACAAGCATTTCTTGTTGCACACTTTTCAACACAATCCCTTTCTCTTGAAATTTCCTTTCCAGTTGAATACCAATTGGATCATAGAAATCTGGATGGATTTCTATTAAGGATTGAGAAATGTTCAAAGGAAAAGATGACAAGCGAGATTATGGATATGAATTTTTAGATTCAAAGGCCTGGAAGAAACTGTTAGTGTTTCATGTAAATGTTAAGCTATTAACAATCTTTCATGAAGGAAAAGTTTCCAAATATTTTTCAAATGAATTAATGAAAAATGGGTGGAAATCTTTCAAATGAAATGGAAAATTATTAATTAAATTGGATTGATAGCAGATTTCTAAAAATACATTCTCTTGTTGATATTGCCTTTGAGAAGATAGAAGTTTTTGATAAAACATTATGATTGATTGAAATTGAAATTGAAATAGCTTTTGATGCTCTTGATTACAATATAAAACTTCAATTTTCCAACAGGGCAATGCATCAATTGAATGTTTGATTGTAAAGTGCTCAATATGCCAGCGTAATGTATCGAAAATCTGAAAAATAAAATCTGAAAATAAATCTGATTTTATACAAAATAAGTGAGGAAACAAAAATAAAATGAAATCACTATTTGTACAACTAATATTACAACGCAATTGGGATCGTTTTGAAATAATTTCTCTTTCATAAGGATTGGCCAGAATTATGGAATTTGAGTAATTTTGAATTCCAACTTGCAAACTAAAAAGAGAATTATTATTATGAACAGGAATGAAGGCTTGATCATGATATGAATCATAAATTGGAATATTTTCTCGAATAGTGAAATCATGAAGATGATTTGCTGCTTTAGAGTGAGGATTAGTTGGAATAATTTCTAAATTGATATGTTCCTCATTCTCAAATGTTATTTGAATTTTCTCATGAAAATTCTCTTTAGAAGAATAGAAATCAACATCTTCAGTGTCAGAGTAATTATCATAAATGACTTCACAAGATTCTTTAGAATTCCCTTCAATCTCATCAAATATATCCAAACAAAGAGGAACAAGAATTTCATGTTCATTAATAGCAAAAGAATGATCATTAATTGCTTTTCTATTTTGATAAAAACTTAATGGTAATTCATTTAAGTCATCCTCTTTAATTTCTGAAATATCATTAATACCAAGAGAGGGAAAATTACCATCATTAAAAATATCAGGATAAAGGGAAAAATCTGAATCTGAAATAATGCATTTAAAAATGTTTCTGTTTGAGAATTCTTGTACATTATGCTCATTGTAAATTTCATATTTGAGATCATTCATTTGTGTGCTCATGTTTTTTTGAAGAATATTGCTTTGCTGCTTTGATTTCGGCATGTGTTCATCATGGAAAGATTCAAAAATTTGTACAGTTGTTTGCATTTTATTATTTACTTTGACTGTTGCTTGCATTCGCGGATTTCCAATTTGATTTTTTGAATTTACCTCAAAGTAGCTTTCAGATTTCAAGGCGGTTCTTTCTCCAAAATTGCTGCTATTGTTTTCTTGTATTTGATTAGAAATATTTTCCAAGCTTTGTGAAACCTCTTCATCACAATTTATTTGAACATCCAAATTGGAATTCTCATTTATATTGGAAGGGGATAGAACAAAGCTTGAACTAATTTCATATGGATCGGGAATAGGATGAAGAGAATAATTATGTTCAAACCAATCTAGTGATTCTTCTTTCATAGGTTCATCTTTGACTTTAAATTTTAAACAATTCAAATCAAATCAAATATTAAAATCTCTAACAAACTCATTTTCATTTCGTAAATGTTCAATATCATCATATCCATGATCATAATTATAGTTATCAAATCTACAAATGAAAATTGTAACAAATTGATCCCAGCTATGAATTGAGTCAACCGGAAGAGTTCTACACTAGTTTCTGGCTTCTGCCGCACATGTGAGAGTAAAAATTATGCATAAGATGCCTTCATCAATTCCTTGAAAATCATAATTTGAAACATTTTGAATAAATTGAAGGACATGATTAAAAGCAGAAGAATTACTCTTACCATTGAATTTTACCTGAGACAAGAGTCTTACCACTTCGGGTGGAGTATTAGAAAATGCACGTCCATGGATACAACTCCAAATTGGAAGTTTAAGAGGAGCCATTGTGATTAAATAAAATTTTAAAATTGAAAAGACTCCAACAGACAACAAGTTTCAGGCCCTCCTTCTAGCGCCAAAATGTTGAAGCCTCGAAAATCGATGCAACAACATGGGGGATGACCACCCAATCTGGACCTTAAAGCAGCTCCTTTTCCATTTGAAATGGTGGTTTCGACTGGTTCAACTAGGTCAAATTACCTTCTCTCAATCTCCAATGGCTTTAAAATATGACTTTCATTCGCCAATGGAAAAGAGACATCAGATCGTCCTTCTTGCTGATCAGGCAAGAAAGTGATCCTTAAGTTGATTTAGGGCTCACCCAATCCACTACTAAAGTTTGCCTCTTTGGGAAGAGGACTTAAAAGAATGTAGAATTTACTCTAAATGCAAACTTGTTCTAAGATGCAAGCAAAAGAAACTATCTTAATCCTATCTCAATTAGGCAAATATAGATCTAACGTAACCAAGAGCAGGTATTTAAAATATTGAGATTTAAATGTCTCGTTTATAATGAATATCAAGTTAATGAAACAGTTCAATTAATTGACATTATGGATACCAAACGCATCCTATTAAGACTTTTTAACTGAAATAATCAATTAACAACACTTAGGAAGTGGTTCACAGAATAATCTTGATTATTTAATCAATAACTTGAATAATTAAACAATAATATGCGGAAGAAGTTCACAACATATCACTATTTATTCATCCAATATTAAAAGACGGATTTATGAGTAAATAGTTACTCAGAAATTAGAATTCAGCTCATAAGAGCAAAGATAAATAACAACATAAAATAGAAGCAAATTACCCATACCAACAAAAGTGCACAAATATGTAAGTAAATTGACACCATTCCTGTTATCGTAAAATAAAACTAGCATTTAAAATAATAGTATTCGCAATACCAGTTTGTTAAATCCATTTCTCCAGCTTCGGTTTCTAATAGTCCTTTACAATGCATGGGCTTCTGCGTTCAAAAGCAAAGCTACAATAGTGCAAACTTTGTTCATTATACATAACTCATGATGTAAAAGAAAAACCTCAATAATCTCCAAATCTGAGATTCTACTCCTCCCACCTACAACTCTAAATCCCTATTACAAAAGTGCTTTTAGAATTCAGAATTGCAGAGGAGAGCAGCCATTATTACATTCTGCAATCTGTTATTTATAATATTTGCAAAGGAATTCTTGAGAGGAAAGTTTGTTGAAGAAAATCTACCCAATCACTTTTATTTGCTCAAAATTCCAATCTTTTAATTGATGGAGCATTTTCATTGATTAAGATTTTTTTTGTCCATGTCTCTTTTACTATTTTCCTGCAAGAAAAAATCAAAATAAATTAAAATGCAACAATAATATCAAAATGTCATTGCTGGCATTTTAAGGCAAATCCAATCAAAAACAATTAAATAAATAATTGAAAATAAAATGTAAGTTTTCTATTGATGCCTGGGATGGTTCGATCAACCAAAGATATTATTGACGAACAAATCTGGAATTTGAAGAGGCTTGGACAAATGAAAATGCAGAAAATAACTCAGAGAATTGATTTTGTTTTAGAAATTCGGAGCTTGATTTTCTGCATGATTTTTGAGCCAATTAATGACCAAATCTATTAGTGAAATCTCCTCAAAAATGTTCTCCTTGATTTTATCTTTCCAATGAGCCGTCCTAGGCCTCATTTGGCCAAGTAAAACTCATTCTATGAGCTTCCAAAGTCGATGAGTCAAATGTGGCATAAATCTGGAAATTCTGTTGTTGGGTTAAAAATGAGAATTTTAATTAAAAATCTAATCCTAAATTAGAATTATAATTATTTAATAATTAATTCTAATTTAATTATTAACTGACTAAATACATATAATTAATTCTAATTAATTATCATCTAATTAAAAAATTAATTAAGTTACAAAATATAATTAAATATATAAATTATTTGAAAATGTTAATTTATATATAACTAATATTATAATTCCAAATTATATTAAAATTATAATAAAATTATAATATTATAATATATTATTATAATATAAAAATTAGTTTAAAAATCATTGGAATCAATTCTAACCTAAAACACATAAAACAAACCATTGAAATCAATCTAAATCCATTAATTCATACATGTGAGATTATGGAGGGATATGGTGAGTGGAGTGTGAGGTGAGGGTGAGTGAGGTGGAGGTGCGGGAGGCATAAGGGGTGAAAAACTTTGTATTAACATATTTTAATACATCGCATTTTCCCTTGTCGCATATCGCATTTTGGATTGTCAAATGTTAAGGCTTTTAAAAATTTGCGAGAAAGAAATTTGCGAGAAATGTTTTTTCTAATAAGTGTTTTCATGTTCTGAGTCTCGAGGGGCTATAAAATCAAAATTTTTATTAAAAATCTAATTCTAAATTAGAATTCTAATTAACTAATAATTAATCCTAATTTAATTGTTAAATATAAACTAAACTAATTAATTAACAATTATTATTAATTAATGTTAATCTAACTAATTAACATAATTAAGCTATTTAATATTAATCTAAATAATATTTAAATTTTAATTAATTTTAATTTAATTTTATATTTAAATTAATTTAATATTAAAACTAATAATAAAAAATAAACTAACCTACCTTCCTACTTTCACTCATAAGTATGAGTGAGTTCTTTTAAACTCTAAACAAAAATAAAAGCTTTATAAAAAACTCTTTATTCATGCCTTAAGCCTTTTCACTATAAAGAGCTCTTTATTCATGCCTTAAGCCTTTTCACTATCGCATATAGCAAGGACTTAGGACTTTCACTCATACGTATGAGTGAGTTCTTTGAAACTCTAAACAAAAATAAAAGCTTTATAAAAAGCTCTTTATTCATGCCTTAAGCCTTTTCACTATAAAAAGCTCTTTATTCATGGTTTAAGCTTTTTCACTATCGCATATAGCAAGGACTTTGGATCGGGGTTTTTTGCGATGGATCCGATAAGGTGTAAAAAATTATTTTATTTTATTTTTTATTTATTTTTATTATATTTTTTTAATATTAAGCTTTAATTTTAATTAAATTAATTATATTTTTTATAATAATTAATTTAATTAATATTAAAATTTAATGTTTAAAGATCAGTTTTTTATTTTGGTTTTATTTTAATGATGTTTAATTTAATTATAAAAATTTTTAAATTATAGCCATTTTGAAAATAAATAAAAAATAAGAAAAATAACATTTTTAATTTAGACTAGATAAATGATGGGATTTTAAAGGAGTACCATTTTCAAACCAATTGAGCAAATGAGGTAAAACAAGCATCAATGGGAAGCTTATTAAAAATCGATTTTAACAAAGTAATCAAAACAAGAATGCAAAGAAAATGAAAAATTAACAATCGTGTAGAATAATCAATTAAATAAAAATCCTAAAAAGATGTTTAGCCAAAAATTTTATAGAAAGGGTCCCCATTATTTGGGTTGAACAAGTCAAAAATGGGGGGGTTGTGTTTTTACCACAACAGGATCCTGTCCACCTTTATCTGTTAGGATAAGGCAAACCTAGCAATTCCCAAAACCATTTCCAGCAGCTCAACAGATGAAGCCTCTAACTATGTTTCTATGGTGTTCCCTTATGTTACTGTTTGCATTTTAACTTCTTTGATGAAGGTCACGATATCTAGATCATTTTATTCAACTAGAGCAGCGAAGATCAATCTGGAGCAGTGAAGAATCACTCCTTTAATTGACTGTGATCACTAACTTTTGGACAGGATCAGCATCGATCTTCAGTCCAAGGGCGATTCTAGTAGCTCGACTGACTTAAACCTCTGATAGTGCAAGCGTTGCTAAGGTGAATCTTTATCCAGCTGACTAAGTGTTAATTGCTTAGGTGAAATTCACATTTGCAGGATCGATTTAAGTTGTTGAAGCAGCGAAGAGTCAAAGCCTTTCATCGCCTTTGGTCATTATCATTTAAACAGGTTTTGTCAACAAGTGTCAAGGCCATTGATCAGCATCATTCTTCATCGTGCGGATGATTTATGTTGCCTACTCTAGTCTTTGGGCATTCATGGATCCAGAGGCATTGCCTAAGCGAAACATTGGTTGCCCTGACCTTGCTCTGTTGATTTTCTCTATTAAGGAATTGGATGCCTTTCTATTGCTTCATCGTTCTTTGACAGAAAGCCTTGAGCTAGTAGGCATCCATTATTTTTCATTATGTCAGCTTCCTTATTCAAGATTCAGAGGATGTGATAAAATGAACATGTAGTGAAGTTCTGCAACATGTTTCTAATTCTTTCTAGGTTCTTGTTGAGCATTGAGCTATTGACTTGATCCCCAATGTTTAGGATTTTTATCAGAATTTTTGAGTCCCTAAAGACTTGAAGGTTTTCCCCTTTGTTTCCCTGAGAAAGTTGACATGCTTTAAGCAATGCAAGGATCTCGGCATGGTTATCAGTGCTTTGTCCTAGGCCCCAACTGAAGCAGTCCTTTTTTGCCCTTCTAGGGGATAGATTACTCTTCCTGCCCCTGATATGCTCGAGTTTCCTTTGGAGGCTCTGTTGAAGAATATCGAAACTTTACCCTAATTTTTCCACCACTTGTGAAAGCCTAACTCAGGGATTTGAAGCCTCCATTTTGGATTGAGACTAGGCCTAGAGGGGTTCTTTTTATTGCTAGCCTGCCTCATGGACTCACCTAGCTAGCAGCGCTCTTCGGGGAGGAGAGAAATGTCTGATTTATGAGGTCTATTTTCATAAGTTTCTAGCAATAGAGATTTGGCTTTGGCAGAAACTACATTGGTGGATTGTATTTTGTTGTTGAAGATGGCTTCATTCCTAGCTAGCCAAATTCCCCAACAAATGTATTTTGGGATCACATTCCAAATTTTAGCCCATGTTGATTTTCTCTTCACAGTGTGAGGGTAGCGCTCTTTCCATGAGATGAATAGATTGACTACTGACAGTTGTGCTGGAATTTGGGCATTCAGCCCCAACATTGCTTGCATTCATACTTCTTGAGTGAAGGGGTAGTTGATGAATAGATGATCAATTGTTTCCTGAGCCATGCAACAGAGAGGGCATCTATGGGGACCGATAATTCCACGTTTTGTTAAATTATCCCCAGTGAGGACCCTTTTGTGCATGAGAGTCCAACAGAAAAAATTAATTTTTGGGAGACCAAAGGGATCCAAAACATGCTACCAAAGCTTTGAAGAGTGGATCTATTGTTGGTGTTCTTATAGAGCAGCAAAACGCTGCAGTGTTGTGTAAACTTTGGTCTTCCCCTAGCCCCACTTGTCCCTCGAGTGGAGATTCACTAGACCCAGACCAGAGAGCTTAGCTAAAAGGAGTTGAATTTGAGGAAGCATCCAGTCAGGGGGGCATAGGAGGGCCTAATTACTCCAATTCCCTTCGAGATCCCAAGAGAATATATCAGTAAGCTTGTGAATACCTTTCTGAATGAGCCAATTATGCAAATCTGCAATTTCAGGGGCAAACTTTAGGGGTTGGAGGCCCATGATCTTGTCTTCCCATGGTCCAATTCTTTTTCCATTTCCTAGGATTCTGTAAAGATGGTCGTTAAAAAACTCCCAACTTTGGCTGCAAAGCTTCCATAGCGTGGTTCCTTTGCAAGAAGCTCCTTCATCCATGTTATTTATTGTGATTCCATGTGATACTTTTTATTAGAACTTGACTTGTTGGGTGTCTTTGATTTGAGAATATTTTCCATAGGATCTTGCCTCCTAAAGCCACGTTCGCCAACCCGGGATCTCTTACCTATAGTTCACTTTCAGATATTGGCGTTTTCACTATGTCCCAGCTTACAAGGAGAAATTTTTTTTGGTTCCCCTTTCCTCCTTTCCATTAGAAATTTCGAATCAGCTTTGATATATGTTCTGTGATCATTTTTGGAGCTAAATGAAATGAGGCCTGGTAGATAGGAAGGGAGGAGAGGACTGATTTAACAAGAATGAGCTTCCCGGGTGTGGTAAGCCACTGTCCACCCCATGTAGTAATTTTTTCCTTAATTTTACTAATAATTCCCATCCAATGAGGGGCCTTGCTTGTTCCCAATGTTAAAGGTAGGCCTAGGTACTTGATTCCCAAGAGATGTGGCCTGTGAAGCCCAATACTTGGGTGATCTTGAGAATAGTTTGTTGGTCTACCGACTAGCCATACACATCGCTTTTCCTCTTGTTGACCATAGCTCTGGAGACTCTACAGAAGCTTTGGATTACTTCATTGAAGTCCATTTCAATTTTAGTGGAGGCTCATCCCATAAGGATAGAGTCTTCAGTGAACAAGGCATGATTGATTGGAGTTGTTCCTTTTATTGCCCTTATGCCTGGAAGTTTCCCATTGAGCTTCTCTGCTATAAGCTTTCTGCTCAGGGTGTCTGCCATCAGAATGTACAGGAAGGGAGACAAAGGGCAACCTTAACTAATACCCCTCGAAGCTTTGAAGTAGTTTGTCGGCCTTCCATTTACAAGAGGATCAATCCAGGGTTCTCCAATACATGCTTTGATCAATTTAATATAATCAGAACTGAAACCAAATGAAGAAAGAACTTGGAGGAGGAAAGAGTTCCTTACTTGATCAAAGGCGTTTGCCATGTCCAGCTTAATGAGCATACCTTGCTCTTTGTGTTGATGGCTAGCATGGATGATTTCCTGCACCAGAATCACATTATCTAGGATGTGCTAGCCTTTGACAAACCCACCTTGGTTGGGGGAGATGATTTTTTCCAGCAATGTATTTATTCTATTTGCAAGTAACTTGGTGAGGATTTTGTAGGACGCATTACAAAGCGAGATTGTCTTGTAGCGGTCAAACGTTACCAGGTTCGCTTCTTTTGGTATTAGTGCTAGGAAGGTGTAGTTTTGATTCCTCCCACTTTGGCTTACAGAGGAAACCTTTGATCATTTGGTACAAATCGGCCTTCATGATGTCCCAGCAAATTCTATAAAAGTGGATGGAAAATCCATCAGGTCCTGGGGCCTTGCTTGGTTCCATCTTCCATATGACATTGTTGATTTCATCTTCAGTGAAGGGCTTCAGGATAATTGAGTTATCCTCCTCGTTTACCAGTCTTGGGATGTGCTTGAGGAAGGCTTGTGATTCCTCAACATCTTCCACACTTTCTTCTTTGTACAGCTGCTGAAAGTGAGAGGTTGCAACCTCTTTTATCAGAGTTGAGCCTTTGAGAACATCCCCTTCTGGTGAGGTGATTTCAACAATGTGGTTTCTAGAAAGTCGAGTTTGAATTTTCTTGTGAAAGAAGGCTGAATTTTTGTCTCTAGACATAAGCTAGAGATTGCGTGATTTGAGCTTCAAGGATTATTCCTCCTCTCTGAATGATCAAAGAGTGCTAATTTAGAGATCTTGCTCATTTTGAATTTTTGTGCAGGTAATATTTTGCAGCTCCAGGCCCCTTTGCATATCCCATAACTACTTTATATTTTGTTTTCTATGACTATAGGGGGAGCATGTAGGCTTTTTTATCCATCCTTTCAGAGTTGTTTTGGTGGCCTTTAGCTTTTTCTCCCAAACATAGCTAGGCAAACCAAGGACATGGGTGAGAAAGGCCTTCGTAACTATATCCATGAACCCTTCTCTTTCTGCCCAAAGAGGGCTGAACCGGAAGGGGATTGGCCCTAAATTTTCCTCTTCTTCCAGTAGAAGTAGAATGGGTTTATATCTGAAATCAGCTTTGGCAAAAATTTTGTGGAGATGATCTTTTTTCCTGAGAGGAAAGTGCTTTGAAGTAGGAAATTGTTGAACCTAGCTAAGATGTGCTTTGTCGCAACTCTGTTATTTGTCCATGTGTAAAGCCCTGTGTTTGGATTAAAGTCTAGTAAATCCCATTGTTGAATCAAGTCTTCTACGAAGGGAAGGAAGTGGTCCCTGCTACTGGTTCCTCCTCCTTTTTCCTTTGGGTCAAGGATTAGATTGAAGTCCCCTACTAGAATTATATTCTTGAGGGAGTAGGCTTCAAGGAAGTCGAACAGGGTTTGCCAACAATCTTTATTTTCCGCATAGAGGACAGGTATGTAAAGATTAAAGAGAGCAAAGGTAATCTTACTTGGAAGGTGCGAAGTTTGGTGTATATCCAGTGTTGTGTCTGAAAGGAGCTCTCAAGTAAAAACTTGTCATCCTCCCAGAGAGTGGCAAGCCCACCGCATGTACCCCTTGCACTTACTGCTTTTCTGGCTTTTGTTTTCCATTTTTCTTTGTTGAGTTCCAGAAGGGCTTCCCCTTCTATTTTAGTCTCTTGGAGCATGAGGATCTCATGAGATTTTGATTTCAATAGGTTCTTGATTGATTATTTACTACTAGAGGGTGGGATAATACCTCCCTTGGGAGGCCTGGTTCTAGTATTTCTATTGATGGACATCTCAATCGTGGGTTGGCTGCCTTGCATTTTTTGTCTCTCCGCTTCTTCTTCTCTGGCCTCTCTACGGGATTCCCCCCCCCTCCCCCCCAATATTTTCGTGGGCCTCTCAGTTGTCTCATCTTCTGAGGATCCCGATATCTCTGGAGTCTTCTTCCTTGTCATATCTACATAGGTAGGGGAACTAGAGGCACCTTTTGGAGTTCCAATTTGGAGAGGGCATGTTTCTCCCTACCATTTGTCTTATTCAATGGTCGTGGCCTGCTATTTAGCCTCTTTATCTACCAGATCTGGGAGATCTTTAGGTGTGTTGATTATTTCAAAGGGATTGGTGGGTTTGTCTGTTCTTGAGGGGGCTGAACTCCCCTCTGCTTGGGTTATGGGTGGAGCACCACTCCCCATGGACACTCCCTTTCCTTTGGATCTGTTGTTCTACTTAGCTGTTCCTAGCTTCTGGACCTGAGTCCATTGATCTCCTTTCATATTCTTTGGCCCCTCCTCTAATTTCTTTTTGCAATGCCTGGAAAAGTGCGTCGCATTTAAATGGGAGTTTCTTATAGTATAACACTTGGATGTGTGTCCATTCAGCCACTTTGAGTTTTATAGCTTCAGGAAGGCCTTCCTCGAGTTCTACTTCTACACAAATTCTCATGCAGGAGTATTGGTCCCTCCTTTCTGCTCGGTCAATGTATTTTCCAAGTTTATTGCCTATGGTTTCTAAGGATTTGGGATTCCAACAGTGCAGAGGCAAATGAGGCAAGTGCACCCAAACAGGGACAACGAAGGGCACATCCTGTGTCGGATCGAAGTTTAGAATCCGTTTATTCAAATACAAACCTTGAGGCCCCATGAAATATGGTATGTTTCTGAATATGAGGTTTTCATCTTCTATCAATTCAAATACGAATACAAAGAAGCCTTTTCCAATGAAGTGGATTTTGATTCCTTCCTTGATAAGAGGTCGCCATTTCCTTTGCACCTAGGAATCTATAGCTTTAGGCGATGGGCATAACCTAGTGAACTACACAATAAGCCCTCTTTATGCTAGATTCAACGCCGCTATGTAGGGTTCTTTAGTAGGGAGAGAAATTGTGGGGATGGAGTCCATTATTTTGACAAACTTCTACTGGTTTTCGGTTGTTGGCCATTTGTTTCTTGCCACCACCAGTTCCCGGAACTCTAATAGCTCAGATTGGGAGAGGAGGATCTAGTTTGCGGCCCCCTCCTAGAGCCATGCCATTGGTGCTACTCATAGTTTCTGGATGTCTGCTCCTTCACACTCGCAATGTTCTCCACCTTACAGATATTCGTTTCTCCTCTTTCCAGTGCCTACAAAAAGGTTTCCCTTCCCATCCTTCAGCTCCCTCGTGGCTCACGCCAATTTCCAACAAATTTTTTGAGTCATGGTGTTTGTTGCTAAGTCTTGTGTTTTTGGTATTTTGTGAATTGTTGTGCTTGATTGCGGATTTCTTTATGTCTAGTGTATGGCTATACCACTTTGTTCACGGTGTCGTATTATTATTGGTTTTCATGGTTTTATTCTTGTTTGTGTTTTTCCTTGCCTTTTATGTCTTGAGGGTATTGGGAATTGATTGGGAAAGTGGAAAGTTAATGGTGCTCTGGGAGAGATGAATGAAACCTAGCATGTGATGTAAGACCTGAATGAAGCTCGATGCATGAGTAAGGGAAGTTAAAGGTAAGAATATGACAGTCAGGTGGACTGGTTAGGTCCATTGTGGTAAATAGATGGTAGCAGGATAGTCATCAGAAAGGTAACCGAAAAGGTAAAGTGAATGCATATGAGGTGTCAGATGCCTTTGCTATGTTGGGAACGAATGTCCTCAATTTTGTGCATGGTGTGCACAGATAAAGGGATTTTCCTTAACCTTTACCTTATGATATCTAGTAATTATGTTATTGACGGTGTTGGACCTGCCAACATTCAAGGGATATCCCCAATATGAAGTCCAACTATAACTCACATTTTTGGTGTAGGAGTTCCATCCGGTACAATGGCCCGGTTGCCATTATCTTAAAGATATGTCGTAGCTCTTGCTTGTCATCACATGAGAGTGGTTTACTTAGTCTTCAAACAGCAAGGTTTATGTGCCTAGTGAGTTCTTAGTATCTCTTGTGTCAAAGTTATTTCACTGCAGAGGGAGAGGGTGAAAGTGAGTCTCAAGTCGAAAAGGAATAGTCCCAACTCTTTTAGAGACACACAACATAGTAGGACATGTGCAGCTTCCAACAGAGTAGTTCATATGGATGTGGTAGTCACAAACACAAAGTGAACAGATAGCACATACAACACCCAGTGGAGTAGTCCACACAAGTGCAACGGTCGTTATAACAAGTTTACAAGAATGATTCTATTGGATGTCTAGCAGAGTAGTCCACACAAGCGAGACAACATTAACAACTAATACAACACATTTAAAATACCATATGTACTAAAACAACTAAAATAGTTCAATTATCTTAATACAGGTTAAAGCAACATGCATTATAAGCGTCCAAATAATAGCCTTACAAATGAATACAATACATGTGTGAAAATGTGTTGGCCTATTGGCAGGCTTTTAAATTAAGAAAAAGTTCCAAGACACATCCGTACACCTTTACATCACTAACCTCGATAGCGGGACATTGGATGCACTTCTCACTCCTCAAATAAAAGACTACAAACTCTCAAGGCTATGTGGGAAGAGCCAAGGTGAAAAGTCCTTTGCATGTACAAACGAGGGCTATATATAGCCAAGGATGAAACTGAACCTTGTGACTATTCAACTTCCCTCATGATTGTTCGACTTACATGACTCTTTGACTTCATCCATGGGTCTCTTGGACTTCCACGTTACATTACATTGATTACACAGTTATGACCCAGAGTAGTGATGTGGTCAAGGTGACTCATGACACAACTCGACATGACACTGTTGGTATGCACATGTTGGTTGTACTATTCATGTCGATTTTTTGTGCTATTAAGTGATGAGTGTGCCTATGGTGTACCATAGCTTCACCTTCATATGGCAGAGTGTGTGAAATCTTTAATGGTCTTGGTGTTTGCTTGATAGTTCATGCATGTGCATGTGTCTCCTTCGCTTTCTACTTGGTATGCTTCGTGTGTTCTTCCAACCACGAGCAAGTCTTTTAGCATTTGCTACTTGTTCATCTCGTTCATTATCGTGCCATGTCTCGTCCATGCACTTGTTTCTACAATCACTCATGACGAGACAACATCAAATACAGAAATCCCCTAGTCTATCATGATGCATTGTCTTTCGTTTATGGGTGCGGGTGATCGGGAGAGAGGACAAATCTTTGAAACATTGCAGAGCACATGTTAGGTTGGGATGCGAGGCTCCAGGGAACTATCAAGAAAAATTGTGCAGAGGTCACTAGCAGGCTAGGATGAACAGTCCGGAATAGTAGTGATATGCTGCGTGATCTGTCTTAGCTAGGAGGAAGAACTGCACATTCTTTCTTGTGAAGGTAGTGTGGGCAATAGAGGACACTGACGGTGAAAACTACACAGATTTTCATAGGAGGTGGGAGCGGGTTGCGGGAGATTTCTAGACAAAACTACGTAGAACTGGGAGGTAGTCATGCAGGACATGTCTGCGGAGTTTCTGGGTTGAGCGGGATGTCAGGCAGCTGGTGGACTGTCCAAGAAAACTACGTAATTTTTAGGAGGAGAAGTAGATCAGCTGGAAGGGGGACTGACTGACAGAACTATGAAATTTTCAGAGACATTGTAGTGATAGGAAGCAGGTTCTTGTCCCTCTTGTATGTGCAATTTCTTCAGTTAATAGAGGTGGACATGCTGACAGCTTCTACGCAATTTTTGGGAGGAGTGAAGCTCAGGTTCATTCCCCAGTCAAATTATTCAGTTGACCAGTGGGAGGCTTGATGGGAAAGTTTGCAAGAAGCACAGGCTGAGACAGCTTCTTGGGCAACTTCTGCGTTGTTTTGGGTGACAGTCAGCCAAGTGGATTCTAGGATTGCACAGTGCAAACTACCTAGGAGATAGTCTTAATCATTGTGCAATTCTAGGTAGCAGTACTTAGTCACTGAGGGTTGAGACTATGCAGTGCAACTCAGCAAAGGTCCAGCTGATGGAGGGTAGTCCGGTCGACAAATCTTCGGAAAAATGGTTAAGTGTGTGAGCGGGTGAACTCATGTATACATGACCTTGCGAACACAGACTCAACATGACTTGACAACAAGAAATCTCAAACCAACAAGACACCATATGCTCAGTGTGACTGACTACGGGACTGTCTAATGATGAAAGCGACAAGTACGACACTTTGGATAGACCTTCGGATGACCATGACACTTGCACGAAAGTGCTTCCAACATTGTGTGTGAGTGTGAAACATTTTTACATTGCGAACACAACTCAAGCATAACCTTCAACATCTCCAGAACGAGGTTGCAAGCATGACATAGCAATCAACATGCCGAAGACGACAATTATTTAAATAAGACAAAAGGAAGCAAGACATGTAGAGGAAACACATGAAATGACTTTTCGTGTTTGCACACATGCATGTTACTAAGGACATGATGATATTAAAATGACAAGAAGTCTTGCAAAATCAACTAAGAGGTGTACTTCAAAATGTGTTCTTTATTTACCATACTTACCCTCGAGATGATCATGCATACGATGGAGTTTGCATGGGGTCTTGATATTTTTCCATTACTTGGTCTCTTGGTCCTTCTTCTCGACTCCTTGGTAGTGATCTCGGCATGTCATCTTTTCCTATATTCACTGAGTGATGGATCAGTGTGGTTTCAATGGGAAGTGACTGATGTCAGGATGAGGCCATGGGAGGCCCATCTGCGTAGTTTCTGCATGCAAGACCAACAGGACAACTTGGACAACACTGCACAGTTTTAAGCACAAGACATTGTTGCGGGATGGGGGCCCTAAGAGGATACCTTTGTGCAATTTCTGAATGCAAGACAACCTGACTGCTCTACACATTTATGGAGAGAAGTGTTGGCTTCCTGAGTATTCTGCGCATTTTGGAGAGCATTGTTGGGTTCTTGACTGCTCTACGCATTTTTGGAGAGTAGCGTTGGCTTCCTGACAACTCTGTGCATTTCTAGAGAGCAATGTTGGTTGGGGTCTATGCAGCAGTGCAGTTTCAGCAGGCAAGGGAGGAAGCTTGATGGTTGCAGAAGCAAAGTGAAAATTTCCTAGAAGCTAAATGAGGTTAGGTTGCTTGGGAAATGGCTAAGTGTGAGATCAGTGACACAAATGTAAATAGTGATAGGAATTTACTATATCGCACAAATACTTAGTGACACAATGTAGACCATCCATAATGCATATGACATACTTTTTTTGATGCAACAACCTTCATTACAAGAGTGCGTGAGTGTGTGTGAAACATCTCTATGTGATGACACCCACTCATACCCACACAATTCCCTTGTAGAAAAAAAACATTCCCTTTGCATGACAAACAACAACCCCTATGCCCAAAGATGACACATGCTGCATAACGATGAGAACACAGACAATTATTGAGATCAAGGAGGGGAGCTTGAAATCATCATCTGACCAACAACTAACCAAGGATGATCAATCGCAGGATCAAAGGTAGGCTCCAAAATTTGCATGCGAGCCAAAATTTTGGAGGGTGGTTGTAGCCGCTACAACATTGGTGACACACTAGTAGAACTCTAGCTCTCTATATGGACCTTGTTTCATGACAAGCAAGTCTAACTCTTCCAGAATTACTGTTCAATTCCTTGATCGTGATGGCTTTCGCACTAGGTTGTCTGAAAGATGTAGTCCCTACCATTCTCTTGATCGGTCAGCACACATTCCATGCCAAGTAAACCTAGTTGTTTTGTTTAGGGATGAGGGGTATATTGATGCACAATTAATCTAAATGTCAAAGTTTAACTTTCATCTATGGTGTTTCTCTACTGCCAGCAGGCCTGGACACTGCCCCAATGGAGTCACGCAGGAACACAAGCATCACTCCACTGCCAGTGAGCCTAGTCAGTACCTCGACAGAGTTACTTGCATCACCTCTCTGTGCAAGAAGCCTTTCTCTTGTTTCGCCTTATTCCTTTTTCATTTTTTCAAAGAACTATGCATAGGCACTTATTTATTTCAAAGGCAAAAGAGGGATCCCGACTTATTGAGAGCAGAAGAGGTTTTTACTTCAAAGAATTATGTTATGTATGCCTCTAACATACTTGTTAAAGTTTCCCCCCACCTTACTCTACTTGACCAAGTTGACAAGGGTTAACCCTAAAGAACCAATTAAAGTAGGCAATACTAGTTAACAGTTAACCGTTGTGTTTTCACCAAGGCTCCCTCTAAACATAAAATATTTTCCATCAAGGCATCATCAAATGAAAATAACAAGTTCTTCATAAAAACAAATGGCAAGAGATAACCATATGTTGATAGTTGTACAAGTCCTCTTAGATTTGTCTGACTTGTCTCGAGAACCAAACACAACTTCATGAGAGGCTAACCTACAGGTGCAAGAAAGAAAAAAGAAAAAGGAGAAGTAAAGCGAAATCAAAACAAGTAAGCAAGAAAACCAAACCAAGCAATAAAACAGGCATGCAAACTAGAAATAAAAGCAAAGAAAGAAGCAAAGAGTACTCCTAGTCCTACGCTAAATAGTGCATGGGCCTACTAAAGTGAAGCGATATTTCCAATGCATCCATCAGTGCATTGGCTGGCCCATGCTAGCGAAGGCATGAAAAATATGCATGTAAACTAGTGAACAAGAAATATTTAACAATGAAGACCAACACATTATGAGTTCTAAGACATCCACAGAAAAGAAAGGAGCGAATGCACAGGACAGACATTCTACGGCCTTAACATGGTGTTGTGACACACTGTGTGTAGATGATAAGCATTCACACCCTCTTGACTATGATAGACAATCAAACATGAGAACGAGAGACAAATTTTTCCTTGTAAGTGTGCTTGTTGTGTATGATTCCTCCAGTGCATAAGCGATAGGATCATGTGATTTGAGTGGAGGAAGCGAAATCTGTGTTGGGTTGATATTCAATGCGAAGCAGAGAGTGATGAGGAGCCTTGGGTGTTTCAAATTTTTTTTTTATATGAAGTGGAACCAACCTCGGGACAATGAGGGCTTGACATAACTGTCAGCTCAGGCTGAAGTGCCTCGATAGCCTATGGGGTTTCCATTTTTTCAATAGATAGATCGTCATAGACTAGTGGTTTATGAATATTAACAATGAGTGAATCAACATCATGATCAAATGAAGAAGTACATATATCAGACGAGCACGATCAGAAAATTCAAGATGTTTGTTGGCATCCTCATGATTTGATGAATCGTGCAGAGGGGTAGATGAAAAACAAGGATGTTCACCCTCTGTGTTTTCAGAAATGACATATGACAAATGGGATGGATTTTCAGAGTAAGATGTGTCCTCTCCACTATGTAATGACAGGCTGACATCTAGTGTGTCCTATGAATGATCGGAAGTAGAAACATCCGGAAATGAGTTTTCACAGGGAGAATAAAAAGTGGCAGAATCACAAGGGATGTCAGGATAGAATGGATGAGGTGTAGATGGAAGGGAGTCATCCTTCACCATGGGTTCTTCTTTAGATCCCCGCACACACTCATCATAAAAGCGCAGGTTGGTTGCACAACACCAACTCCATCGACAACTTGATCCTCGTTCACAACAACTGTGGAGTCTAGAACAAAAGAACACGAGACAATACAATCCGGAGGATCAACAGAATGTGGGGACAGAGGTTGGGATAACAAGTCCATATGACAACCAGCAGACTTGTAAGACAAATATGTGCATATATCAAGAGTAGGTGGGGTAGGAGGATGTGACAGTTCAATAGATGCGTGCGCACCTTCTCCCACCTCGCACTTCGGAGCTAGAGCTGTTTGATGAGAAGAGGACGGGTAGTCACTTGTGACAGTGACATTATATGTCTTAGATTTGGCAGCTCTAACACTAAGGTCTACTAGGATGTATTTGAATGATTCTAAGAATTATGGATTTTTGAATATGTAAAGAAGATATTTAAATCTTCCAACGAGGAATTCCCAATCAATCCCATCTTCATGAAATTAGTATGCAAGATTACAAAAGTGTGTGAAATTTCGCAACGGATTCATTAGGTGCTTTCCGTTATTTCAGAATTTATTTATTGAGTTCTTTACGGTCAAAATGATTGAAAGCACAGTCTATATTTGTGACTAGATTAGGGAGAGAGAGAATATATTTGTCAGTCAGCATCGCACACCAATGCAATGGGTGCCCTCGAAGCGTGCGTGCGAACAACACGCAGTTCATGTAATCTTCAAAGGTTTCATGCCTTTCACGAGAGCCTACAATGCCAACCGCATGTCTAACCAAGGCTACTTTTCCTCCACCATCGTATGTTTTACATGACAATCTATTTCATAGCTCTTCGAATATTTCAAAGTAATTTCCATATAACATACACTCCGGAAGAGAAATTTTGTATTTTGTCATCATAAGTATGTGGAGATTCAAAATAGATTATGAGGACCCAGCTTGTCATTTGGCCCTCCTTCTAGCACCAAAAATGTTGATGGTGCTAAACTTGCCAACATTCAAGGGATCTCCACGATATGAAGGCCCAACTAGACCTCACACCGTTTGGTGTAGGAGTCCCATCCGGTACAATGGCTCGGTTTCCATTATCTTAAAGATATGCCTTAGCTCTTGCTTGCCAGCACATAGAGTGGTTTACTTAATCTTCGAACAATGAGGTTCGTGTGTCTCATGAGTTCTTAGTGTCGCTTGTGTCAAAGTTCTTTCACTACAGAAGAAGAGGGTGAGAGTGAGTCTCAAGTCGAAAGGGAATAGTCCCAACTCTGTTAGAGACACACAACACAACAAGACATGCGCAGCTTTCGGTAGAGTAGTCCACACAGATGCGGAAGTCACAAACACAAAGTGAACGAATAGCACATACAACACCCAGCGAAGTGGTCCACACAAGTGTGAAGGTCATTATAACAAGTTTACAAGAATGAGTATGTCGAGTGTTCGACATAGTAGTCCACACGAGAGAGACAACTTTAACAACTGATACAACACATTTCCAACAGAATATGTACTAAAACAACCGAAATAGTTCAAATGTCTTAATAGAGGTTAAATCAACATTCATTACAAGTGTCCAAAGAATAGTCTTACAAACGAATACAATACATGTTTGAAAATGTGTTGCCTAGTTGACACGCTTTTGAATTAAGATAATGTTCCAAGGCACATCCATTACAACACTAACCCTGATAGCCGGGCATTGGAGCCATTGCTCACTCCTCAAAGAAAAGACTACAGACTCGCAAGGCTATGTGGGAAGACCCAAGATGAAAAGTCCTTTGCATGTACAAATGAGGGGTATATATAGCCAAGGGTGAAACTGACCCTTGTGACTGTTCGACACCCCTCGTGATTGTTCGACTTACATGACTCTTTGACTTCATCCATGGGTCTCTTGGACTTCCATGTTACATTACATTGATTACACAATTATGATCCAAAGTAGTGATGTGGCCGACGCTAATCATGACACAACTCGACATGACACTGCTGGTATGCAGATGTTGGATGTATTGTTCATGTCAAGCTGTTGTGTTGTTGAGTGAGTGATGAGTGTGTCTGTGGTGTACCATAGCTTCACCTTTCTATGGCAGAGTGTGCAAAGTCTTTAATGGTGTTGGTGTTCGCTTGATAGTTCATGCATGTGCATGTGTCTCCTTCGCTTGCTACTTCTTATGCTTCGTGTGTTCATCCAACCGTGAGCAAGTCTTCTAGCATCCACTCCTTGTTCATCTCATTCGTCATTGCGCCATTTCTCATCCATGCACCTGTTTCTACAGTCAATCATGACGAGACGACATCAAATCTTGAAATCCCATAGTCTACCATGATGCATTGTCTTTCGTTTTCGAGTGCAGGTGACCAGGAGAGAGGACAAATCTTCGAAACAGCGCAGAGCACATGTCAGGCAAGGATGGGAGGCTACGGGACATTGTTAAGAAAAATTGCGCAGAGGTTATTGGGAGACTGGGATGAATATTCTAGAACAATAGTGACATTCTACAGGATCTGGCTCAGCTAGGAGGTAGAACTATGCAATTTTTCCCGGGAAGGCAGCGTGGGCAACAGAGGACACTGGCAATGAAAAATGTGCAGATTTTCAAGGGAGGGTGGGGGCGGGTTGCGGGAGCTTGCTGGCAAAACTACGCAAAACTAGGAGGCAGTCATGCAGGACATGTCTACGTAGTTTCTAGGCTAAAAAGGATGTTGGGAATTTGGTGGACATTCCAAGAAAACTGCGCAATATTCAGGAGGAGCAGTAGGCCAGCAGGTAGGGGGACTCACTGACAGAATTGCAGAATTTTTAGAGAGAGCGCAGTGACAAGAAGCAGGTGCATGTCCCTCATGTCTACACAATTTCTTCAGTTAGAAGAGGCATGAATGCTCACAGCTTCTGCACAATTTTTTGGAGGAGTGAAGACCGAGGTCATTGCCTAGTCAAATTCTCCTGTTAACCAGTGGGAGGCTTGATGGGTAAGCTTGTGGGAAGCGCAGACTGAGATAGATTCTTGGACATCTTCTGCATTGTTTTGGGTGAAATTCAGCCATGTTGATTCCAGGATTGTGTAGTGAATACTTCCTTGGAGGAAGCCTCAATCTCTATGCAATTATGGGCAACAATACCTGTTCACTAAGGGCTGAAATTGTGTAGTGCAGCTCAGCTGAGGTCCAGTTGATGGAGGGGTGTCTGGTCGACAGATCTTCGGCAAAATGGTTAAGTGTGTGAGTGGGTGAACTTGTGTATACATGACCTTGCGAACACACACTCAAAATGACTTGACGACAAGACATCTCGAACCAAAAATACAACATATGCTTATTGTGACTAACTATGGGAATGTCTAATGATGAAAGCGACAAGTGCGACACTTCAGATAGACCTTCGGAAAACCGTGACGACACTTGCACAACAGTGCTTACAACATTGTGTGTGAGTGTGACAGACGTTTACATATCGAACACAACTCAAACACAACCTTCAACATCACCAGAACGAGGTTGCAAGCATGACAAAGAAATGAACATGCCGAAGACGACAGTTGGTCAAAAAAGTGAAAAGGAAGCAAGACATGTAGAGGAAACACATGAAATGAATTTTCATGTTTGCGCACAGGATGATATGAAAATGACAAGTAGTCCTGCAAAATCAACTAAGAGGTGTACTTCAAAAGGTGTTCTTTACTTACCATACTTACCCTCGAAATGATCATGCATCCAACAGAGTTTGCATGCAGTCCTGATCTTTTTCCATCACTTGGTCTCTTGGTCCTTCTTCTCGACTCCTTGGGAGTGATCTCAATGTGTCACCCTTTCCTGTAATCACTGAGTGATGGATCAGTGTGGTTTTAGCAGGAAGTGACTACTGCTGGGATGAGGCCATGGGAGGCCCATCTATGCAGTTTCTGCGTGCAAGACCAAAAAGACAACTTGGACAATGCTACGCAATTTTTAGGCACATGAAACTGTGTTATGCTATTCAACAACCCCCCATTTGTTAATAGTAGTAGTTAATATTACATTAATAAATGGGGACCCTTTAAAAAATCCTTCCTAAAATAAGTTTAGCATTTAGGAATTTTCCTTATCAAATTTTGGAATAAAACAAGGTATCAATCTAACACCTTTTCAAAAAAATAGTAAATGTTTGTCTTTCCCGCATATCACAAGATCAAGCATGATTGAAAGCCTTGATAATACACCAAATCTAGTGAAAAGCGATCAAAAGAGGACTCCACGCTATAACACCTCGAAACTAGTACATTTCTTATATAAACTAAGTCATAAGGCATTTCTTATTAAAACTAAAGCCCGCATCGCATATCATCATTTTTAGAAGGTGCACCTTAAAACGTGCGATATGTGAAATTGCAATGACAACATTTCCCTTATCGCATCGCATTTCAGACATTTAAAAGAACGCCGCAAACTTACCATCCATTGAGATTGTGAAATGTGATAAAGACCTGGACCCACTCCTGAGATACGTCACAAACAAGTATTTAGGTTCGCAGCTTAATAAAAGGAGCTTTACACAAGAAAACCTGACAATTAGCTATATTTTGGAAACAATAGCAAGCGCCCTGCATCTCGCAGAAACAAAAGAAACGATAAGGAAAGAATATAAACATTATGTGATAATGCGATCTGTGATATTGCTTTGCAAATTGTAAAAACAACATTTTCGCAATTTAAAGGCTCACCACCCTAGAATATTTCTTCTCGAATTACGATGCAGACATTAATGAGCATTAAAGCTAAGAGATAATGAACCATTAGTGGGCATTTAGTAAAGGTTAATGGCATTTATGTGTGAAAAACCATCCAAAGTGATACGATATCTTCTCACTTGCATTCAAATAAAACTCCTTTCTTATCACCTTTCAAGTTATCTTTATTATTCCATCTTACATTCATTCTTACCTTTGTATATCCGATAGTTGTTGTTTTTCTCCGTTTTCAAGAAAAATCCACAGAAGGAGTCTTTGGGAGCAATGGAAAAGAAGGGCAAAGTAGCTTCATCTAAGAAATCAGAAATGACTCCTTTATTTGCAGATGCTACATGCAGTAGAGAAGGAGGGACCTCTACGTGGGAAACCATGTATGATTTATTAGAAGAAGAGGAACCAAGTCCTTTGGAAACAAAGGTCACATATGACGGTCATGTTTCCTTAGATGCCACCATTTTTGAGACGGCATGCTCATTTATGCATCGCATAGCCGAGCGCCCAAAGATAATCCCTTACATAGACGTGGTCAAGTGGATTATTGATCAGGCTGATATCTCAGACAGAGAATTTAAGAATATAACCCAAGAGGTTATGGGATCTTTTTCTCTAGACAACCTATGACTTATGTACCACTTGCCGGAGCCACAAGCCATCTACCACAAACAATTCCTTGAAAAGTTTGCCAAAGAGAACGAGGACCCAACAAATGCCACCTGGACATGGTCAAATAATGAGGGCAAGATCAAAAAAGACAAAGCGGGTATGTACTCTACTGCATCTATTTCTCCTCCCCATGATTTTACAGCAGCCATGCTATGTAGGATGTTTGGCAAGCCTGATAACACTAAATTTTCCCTAGAATAGCTGCCATTACTAGATGCAGTCATAAACACAAGCATAATGAATTGGGCCCAAATTTTGTTTGATAATTTAGCAAAGGCAATAATCGATTATAGGAGGAAAAGGAGTATCTCTTCAAGGGTTTACCCTCCATTTTTTATGAGTGCCTATGTGATGGATGCAATTTGTTTTGATTCAAAATTTCCTATCATGGGATGGAAGTGGACTATGAAAGATCCACTTCCCATTCATATATATCATAAGGACATGTGGGAGTCTCAATTTCACCTGCATTTTTACAAAATTTGTCATGGATTCATGTTGCCTATCCACAAACAGGTTTACAACCAAGATGCCCCTAGGTTTTCTAAGGAAGCTGAGGTAGATATCCTCCCAATGGCCAGATGGTTTGGGGAGGAGACATTCACATATATCAGGGTTTTTTGGGAGCATTACCTCACCTCATGTCCTACCATACTATGTTCCAGACAAATTGATGGCTAGAGAGATATCATATCAAACAGCTATTGAGGGTGGGTTGAGCAAAGGATTAAAGGAAGCGAAAAGGCCATCTGGCCTCCATTTCCATTGCAGTGTGGAGCATTTTCACTGGATGATCTAGGGCATGCATTCAAAGAAGCAAACATCATGCAATCTCTAAAATTATCTAAATTCCCAGGAAAGGCAGTTTGACCCAAATGGCACTGCCAAAAACTTCGCTAACATGGTGAAAGTGAAGGTATTTAGTCATGAGGAAGACACATTTGATGACGTTTTCCTATAGAAAGAGACATTCACAAAGGTGAAACACATGTCATCACTACTTTTTGATCCGGAAGAGCGTGAAAATTTCATGAATATAGAGAAAGGATATTGTTAAAGGTCCCATTGGACCAATTCCTAATTGAGCCAATAAGGGAGCCAAATCCCAGCGTAAGCCTAGAAGAGAGCTCCAGAGAAAACTCTAAAGGTGATTCCAAAGAAGAGTCCCAAGAGAAGTCTACCAGGGAGTTAGAGAAATCATAGCAACAGTCACAAAATGGGGGAAGCAAAAGTAAGGAGTCAAAAAAGGATACAACCAAATCTACAAAAAATAAAGTTGAGCAAACCCCAACTAAAAAACAATGTGAAATTCACTCCACCTCCACCCAGTCAACAAAACCCCTGGTGATTGATTTAGAGAAAGAATGGGAGGATTTTAATAAAAATATCCATACAAAGGGAGAAGCACCTGAGCCATAGACTCCACAACAGAAAGAAACTCAAGAAATTATTGTAGAGAAAATTGTAAGTACTCAAGAGGTAGAGCACATTCCTGCCACTCCTACCTCTGAAATTGTTTTGAGAATTGAGGAGATTCCTCCTTTAGATGTGTTCTATAGCCCAACCCACAAAGTTGTTGACAAAATGCAGAGAAAGAAGAGGAAGTTGGATGTTACAGCTGTTACTACTCCCGATAATGAATCGATGGATATCATCTGGAAAGACTCACCCATAGACCCATCTGACAACCTTACTACACAGTCTCAGTTTGCAGGAGCCTATGCTACAATGATTATTGATATAGCAACAGAGGTACAAATGTTGCTAAGAGAAAAGGAAAATAAAATTTTGTTATTGGAACATGTTGAAGCCCCAAAAATCGGGTCGACAACAAGGGGGATACCCACCCGGTCCGAACCTTGGTTGGCAGCTCCTTATCCATTTGGTATAGCGGGTCCGACTGGGAATAATGGGACCAGTTTCCCAATCTAAGGGTGTGTGTTTGTGTAGAGTTGAATGGAGCTGATCTAAGAGTACTTTAAAGCTAATTTAATTCAGATTCTTAAACTAACTCTATGCTACTGTAATCTAATGAGTAACAACACATCTAATCTACGCTAATCCGGGATGTATATCTTCTATTATGCGATGTAAAGAGATTTCAAATAATAACTGGTAATAAAGATCATTCAGCTATCATAAGAATAGAAATCAATTAAGATAAATCACTTTGCATAAGAATTTAGGCAAAACGATTGTGAACAACATATCGCATAATAAGTTATTCATATATCAGACATAAATAAATGACTCCACCATATAGAAGTGCCAAATGGTAACTCATACATTCATGCAATAACATATAAACAACTCAAAAATGTATATCACTTCAAGAATATAAGAAGAAATGGACAAGAGATCAAAGTACCATTTATGACTAATCCTACTCATAAACTTCAAGCAAAAACGATTTATGTCTAATTGTTCTAACATCTACTAAGAGTACAAAAGTGCAACATCAGTAGCAGACATCAAATGCAAATATTAATAAATCTCGATCCATCCATTCATGAAAACCTACTCTGAGGGTGCAGAAGTGCATGTTCCGAGGACAAGTTTTTAACAAATCTCTGGACCCTTCTCTAAATGCATGAGAAGGGTTAAAATACTACTTCCTAATTCTAATAATAGTGTCTTTACAAAATTTAGGATACGATTTTCAAATGGCCGTCCTTTTTCTAATCTAATAAAAAGAAAAAACAAACTTCTAAAAATAAGGCTACTTCTGTACTTGGTCCTTAAAACTGCAAGTATTCATCATGGACTTGAGAAGAGTCGGTTGGCCGACTTCTGCGCTGAGCCGGGCTGCGAAAACAGAATCTATGAGAGCTGGCACTACTTTCTCAACCGAGTTTATGATGCATTTCACAGTCATCCATTGATTGTGTGGCTTGACCAAGTATGCCTAGTAACACTCCCAATTTAACCTGTTCAATGCCTGGATCGCTTTTCGCTTTTCCTACGCCTTCTGCTTCCAGTCGTGATTTATTTGGTAGGTACCCCGGGGTGGTCTCTGCGATTAAGTTGGCCCTGTGTAAATTCTCATTTACATAGTCGATAAGAATGTTTGCCTGCGTGGTCGCTGTCTCCGCTGCTTGTTCCGCCTACCTGATTTGATCGTCCCATTTATTAAAGAGCAATTCTTTATGATTCTCGTTTATTCTGTGTGCACTTGCTCTTTTTCCTTCCTCTCCATCCTGCCAAGCTAAGTATTCCGTCACTCGTCTGTCACTCTGATCATAGTCACTTCGCAAGTCCGCCACTTGATTGGTGATTTTATCGCTCAGCTCGCAATAGTGACTCCATTGTGATATCTTACGTCCCAACTCTTCCTGTTGCTGCAGAAGTTGCTCATTTAAGTCAATAGATTTTGAAACAAATTCGGCAAGCTTAGGATCATCTTTATGCATTTCCTGTAAAGTTTGCAACTGCTTTCCTTTTTCATCTAGACTTCTTTGATAGCTTATCTGCATCTTCTGAAAATCTTCCTGCAACTTCTCGATCTGTTTGGACGCTTCAACACTAGCATTGGCTTGTTGTAACTGTCGTTGTAGTAGTTGTATTTGATTTTCTTATTCTTTCAACAGTTGTTGAACTTCCGATGCTTTGTCAATAGTTGCAGAAGCATATGCTCCTGCAATTTGAGACAACTTCGTGAGATTCTCTGTCGGGTTATTGTTGGGGTCTTTCCATAAGACGTCCAAATGTTCAGCATCTTGTGACAGTTTATTTTCTAGCTTTCTTTTCTTCCCTTGTCTCCTTACAACTACTTTATGTTGGGGACTATAGAATACATCCAGTGGGGGAATTTCTTCTACATTAAGTAGAAGTTCAAAAGGTGGAGCGATATGACTGTGGTCCGTTTCTGTGACACTGCTGACTATGGTCGAAACCATTTCTTGCGTTACCTGTGTATTGTTCACAGGTGTTCTTGGGGCTTGTCCTTCAAGGCTAATCAGCTCGTTGAAGGTTTCCCATTCTTTGTCTAGCTCTGTTGTGACGAGTGTCGTTTTAATGACGGGAGGGGGGACATCTCTTGGCGGGGAGGCGATAAGTTGCTGTCGCGACATTGCACTTGACTGAGTTGTATCTTTAGCTATTTCTTCACTTTTTTCTTGGTCGCTTCCAGACTTTTTAGAACGTTCAAGCACTCCTTGGGCAGTGTTAGATTTGGATCTGGAAGTGCTAGAGTTTCCACTGAGGCTGACGCTGGGAGTTGGTTCTCTGGCAGGTAGTCGCAGCTTCTCTAGAGGAACACTGGCCAGCTTTCTTTCCTTGTATAACATGAATCTTTGGAGGTCATCTGGAGACAACTTCGACCGAGCTTCCCGCAAAAATTCCTGGAGTGAGCTTCTACCCTGAAACAAATCATCAAACAAATCTTTCTTTCCAACGAATACTTTTATTTTGACACTCGTTGTGAAATCTTGGGCAACATTATTTGGGTCAAATGGCCGAGCTGGGAATTTAAATAATTGTAGACACGTCACATTCTCCACTTCGGTGAAAGCGTGTCCTACATCGAACAATGAGAAGGTCCCACAAGCTACAGGAAACTGAGGCCATATGGCCTTCTTCTTGTCTTTAAGGTCTTTGGTCAGGCCACCTTCTGAGCAGATCTGATTGGCAATTTCCCGAGCCAAAATTTTATCGGGTATATATATAGGTAGGACATGTGGAGGTACAGTGCTCCCAAACACTCTGATATAGGTGAAACATTCTTCCCCGAACCATCTTGCGATGGGGATGATGTCTATCTGCGCTTCGGGTGAGCACCTCAGGGGTTCTTCATCATACATCATTCTATATAGGGGTAAGATAAGCCCGTGACAAATCTGATAGAAGTTTGGGGCAAACTGGGAATCCCATAACACTTTATGATAAACATGAATAGGTAACGGGTCCTGGGTAGTCCATTTCCAACCCATAGTGGGGAATTTAGACACATAAAAAATAGAATCCATAATATAAGCAGACAGATAAAAGGGAGGATAGACCCTTTGAGACAAGGATCTTTTAGACCAGTAATTCATAACAGCCATGTATAGATTATCAGAAAATATCTTGGCCTAATCCATAATATCGGCGTTTGTGGCAGCGTCTATTAGTGGTAGCCATTCAGACGAAAATTTATTGATATCTGGCATCCCAAATAGTCTACAAAGCATGGCCGCAGCAAAACAATATGGAAAGGTGAGGGAACCAGTGTTGTACATACCGTTTTTGTCCTTTTTGAGCGGCTCCTCTTTTCTGGACCAATCTTTAGTGGTCTCTGCCAGGTTTGGGTTCTCTGCTGCAAATTTCTTGACAAATTGTGCATTGTAAGTCATCTGCGGTTCAAGAAGATGATACATAAGCTTTAAGTCTTGCGCGGTGAATGAACCTATGAGCCCATGTCCTTGAACCTTGAATTGTGTGTTGTTCAACTCTGCATTGTCAAGTATCCACTTGATCATATCTGTATATGGTAAAATTTTGGGTCTAGCTATTATTCGGTGAAGAAATGAACATGCTAGCTCCTCCAAGGACGCCTTGGAAGAGCGTTGTGAGCCCGCAACAGTATCAACCTTCATTACTCTAGGATTTTCTTCCTCCAGCAGCCTATACATGCTTTCCCATGTCGAAATTCCTGCGTCTCTGTTGCAGGCAGTGTCTGTATACAAAGGCGCCATCTCCTTCGTCTTTTCCTTTGCCTCGGAGCCTTGAGCTTTATGTTTCTTTCCCATTTGCTCCTGCGTTTGGCTTTGAATCATCTTAGCTCTTTGTTCCTATAGATTACGAGTGAAGTGGAAAAGACTGATTAAGAAAGGTGATGGGAGAGTTTTAAATGCAACAGATATATCAAATATGCCACTTTACGTGAAGTAATTCTTTGCAAAAGCACGCGTCTTCATTTCATTTAATAATTGACAACTAATCCATTTACTATCATTAAAAGCGCATGATCTTGAGTCGGATTATGGTAAGTGGCTTTTCTTTAAATGGCGTGCCCGAAGGATTCGTGATTAAGTGATTCATAATTTGCTTACGTAACATCGAAGATCGTGCCATCGCAAATCGTGCCAATCGCAAGATCGCAGATTGCACCATCGCAGCGATCGCAACATCGCAGGTCATAGAAGTTTAATGTTTGCCAAATATTGTCAGTTTATTTCTACGATATGCGATCTTGTGATCGGTGTTATCGCAGATCGGTAGATCTTGAAGTTTTTCCTTATGAGCATTACTTAATTGCGATGCGATGTTATGCTTAACACGAGGGTTTTACGCATACTGATATTATAGGGGAATGAAGGCATTTCCTATCTTTTTTGCAACGCAGTTTTAAAGATATTTCCCTCATCGTAGACTTAGGTTAAAAATATTCAAAATACCTTTCTAAGCTTACGATGTTAACCTTATTTTGAAGAAAGGAAAAACTTGCTTTTTTTTTAAAAAAAATTAACTAAGGGTCCCCCATTCATTTAGTATTTTGGACAACACTTAAATGAACAAGGGGGGTTGTTGCTGGCCACAACAATTGGCGATTCACTTGGGAGAACCAATTACCTCTGATCTTCTATTGACGTTTTTCAAACTTCCGAAAACAAAAATTTTCTCAGAAAACTTAAACTTTATTATAGAAAGATAAAACATATTATACTTCGAACTGTCAATGATATTTTGTTTCAACCCCTTTCTATTTTAATTACTTGTATCCTTAGCTTGTCCTTGCATTTACATCAGCCATTACTTGGTCTTGTAATAAAAATTAAAATAAAGCCTTCCTTGTGTAGCAGCCTTTCAAATATGCTTCTTTGTCGCAGGTAGAGCCTCTGCTGCCAGCAGGCGTCCATAGCCTCGACAGGGTTACCTATTACCCAGTAATGATCCTTTATCCTGCTTAAAGTTGTTTACAACCTTTCAAAGAAAAACCCATTTTGACACTTTTTTCTTTTTCATTCTCTAAAGAACAATGTCTTCGTTTGGTGGCCAAATTATGACACAGTCATTCACTTGATTTACACTTTTGCTAAACAAGTTGGCTCGTGATGAGACCCCTTGTCTTTTGATTGCAACAATCTTGAGTCGTTGCCCTGTTTTGGTGGACAGTATTGGCAAAGTCGGCAAGTTATAATATCTGTGATCATGATAAGCCAGTTCGTGATGAGACCTCTCATTCTTTGAGATATAGTGTTTTCTCGGATTGTTTCTCTGAATGCTGCAATTTCCTTCAGCAGGGAGGAAGTCAATTTTTTTCCTTAAGAAAATTCTGGACGACAATAATAGAGCTTCTTTGGAAATGGTTGTTTCCACAAGGAACCCTTATTTTGTTATTGATGCCTTTCATTGTACTGACGTAAAACAATTCCTTCACTAAGATTGCTTTCTTCAAATTTTTTGGAGCTGAAACTAGTATCATATCTGGGTTAAAGTTCTATTGATAATAAAGATCAAGTCTCCAAAAAGATTTGCTATTTATAGAAGCAGAAGTTCAAAATCTTGATAGAGAAAAGGTGTCTTTAGTAAACATCAAATGTTGTTAACCATAGCAAATTTTATTATGGAGAAAAAATATTTAACGAAATGAGAGGTAGACATTCCCTAGGGTTATGTAGAGAATATGGGTAATCTCTTATCTTATTTTGCCTACCAACTATTAAAAGTAAACCTAATAACCTAGCTAAATTACTCCTACTCCTACTCTAACTATATACAAAAATTTAACTAGGTGAAATGATATTTCCAGTGGAGCCATCTTCTCATTTTTATTCCTACATGTATGTAACTTTCCAACATTAGTGTTAAGAACAGAACTTTTCTTGGATTGTTAATTTTGGATGTGGAATAAGAATGTATAACTTCAGTTGGAATTCTGTCCGAAATTTCTTTCTCATGAAAACTTCTTTCCAACTAGATATCTATTGGATCATAAAAATGAGGATGAATTTATGTTATGGATTGATGATCTTGTAATAGAGGAAGTTCTGTACTTCCTTGACATAGTTTAGCTTTCCAAAATGGTAGCTCGTCTTTTGAAAGTTCCTTGATAAGGTGCTCAACATACCAGAGTAATCTATCAAAAGTCTGAAAATTTAAAACACAATCCAATTTTGCACAAAATGAGTGCAAGTGAGAAAGAAAGAAATGATTATCTGTCAAATAAAGTTACAGCACAACTGGGACTGGCTTGGAATATTTTGTTGTTCACAAGAAATGGCCAGAGTTATGGGATCCGAGCAATTTCGAATTCCGCCTTGTGAATCAGAAGACAAGTTATGATTGTGAACAGGCATGTGGGTTTCTTCATGAAATGAATCATAGATCGGGATATTGTCTTGGATAGTAAAATCAGGCAAATGATCTTTTGCTTTGAAATTAGGATTGAATGAAATGATTTCCGAATTAGAATATCTCTCATTATCTGAGTTTTGATGGGCTATTTGAGATAAATCAATAACATCATCGTTGTCAAAGTAACCACCATAAATGATTTTACAGGTTTCCCTAGATTTCTCTTTTTCGTCATATATTTTCAGACAAGGAAGGTCAAGTGGTTCTTGTTTGAAAATAATCAAAGGATGTTCTATAGCTATCTCTTTATCTTGAAAAACCTAATGATGACTCATTTGAATAATCCTCTGTGCTTTTTGAGATATCTTTAATATTGAGAGGGGAAAAGTTATCATCACTAAAGACATCAGGATAAAGAGAAAAATGTGATTCTGAAACAATGCATTTGAGAATATCATCATGGAAAAACCTTTGTTCATCAGATTCATCATAGACATCGGGTTTTAGATCATACCTTTGTGTACTGATACTTTTTGAAAGAGAAATAGTTTGTTGTTCTAACCTTGGGCTCTGCATTTGTTGACTTGCAACAATATTATCTGACCTTGTATCAAAGTCATCTCCTGGTTCCAAGGTAGGCTTTCCTCCAGCATCCTCGCTTTTGTCTTCTTGTATTAGAGCATGGATGACTCCTAGGCTTTGGGGACTTTCTTTATTATGAGCGATTTGTATATTCAAATTGGAATTTTCGTTCATATTAGAAAGAAATGAGACAAAACTTGAACTAATTTCTGCTTGATCAGACATAGGAGGCAAGGAATTTTCAGCATAATCTAAAGATTCTTCATCTATGAGTTCACTTTCAAGATCGTACTTTAGACCATTAAGATGAAATCGCATATTAAAATCCCTAACAGATTCATCTTGTTTCCGTAGATAATCAATTTCATCATATACCTGGTAATAGTCATAACAATCAAATTCAAAAATGAAAGTCTTGACGAATTGGTCTCAGCTGTGAATCGATGCAACTTGGAGGGTTCTGCACCATTTTCTAGCTTCTGCCGTGAATGTAAGAGTAAAAATTATGCATAAAACGCCTTCATCAATTCTTTGAACATCATAACTTGAAACTCTTTGAATAAATTGAAGAGCATGATTAAAAGCAGAAGAATTATTCTTACCATTGAATTTTACCTGAGACAAGAGCCTTACCACTTCAGGGGGAGTGTTGGAAGAGGTAGGAACATGGATGCAACTCCAAATGGGAAGTTTGTGAGCAGCCATCCTGATTCAAATGTTACAATTGAAAATCATTCCAACAGACACTATGTTCAGGCCCTCCTTCTAGTGCCAAATATGTTGGTTGAAGCCCCGAAAATCTGGTCGACAACAAGGGGGATACCCACCCGGTCCAGACCTTGGTTGGCAGCTCCTTATCCGTTTGGTATAGCGGGTCCGACTGGGGATAATGGGACCAGTTTCCCAATCTAAGGGTGTGTGTGTGTGCAGAGTTGGATGATGTTGATCTAAGAGTATTTAAAGCTAATTTAATTCAGACTTTTAAACTAACTCTATACTATTGTAATCTAATGAGAAACAACACATCTAATCTACGCTAACCTGGGGTGTATTTCTTCTATTATGTGATCTAAAGAGATTTCAAACAATAACTGGTAATAAAGATCATTCATCTATCATAAGAATAGGAATCAATTAAGATAAACCACTTTGCATAAAAAGTTAGGCAAAACAGTTGTGAACAGCATATCGCATAATAAGTTATTCATATATCAAACATAAATAAATGACTTCACCGTACAAAAGTGCCAAATGGTAACTCACACATTCATGCAATAACATATAAACAACTGAAAACTGTATATCACTTTAAGAATATAAGTAGAAATGGCCAAGAGATAAAAGTACCATTTATGACTAATCCTACTCATAAGCTTCAAACAAAAACGATTTATCTCTACTTGTTCTAACATCTACTAAGAGTACAAAAGTGCAACATTAGTAGCAGACATCAAATGCAAACATTAATAAATCTCGATCCATCCATTCATCAAAACCTCCTCTGAGGGTGCAGAAGTGCATGTTCCGAGGACAAGTTTTTGACAAATTTCGGGACCCTTCTCTAAATGCATGAGAAGGGTTTAAATACTGCTAACTAATTAACTAAGTTACATAAATTTAGGATGCGGTTTTAAATGACCGCCCTTCTGATAAAGCAAAACTATTTCTAAAAATTGAATCTAATTCTGAACCATTTCCGTATTTGCTCCTTAGTGCTGCAAGCATGCAACATTCGCCTGGGAAGAGTCAGTTGGTCGCCTTCCGCTTTCGTTTGAGCTATAAAAATAGAAACAACAAGCGTTGGCACCACTTTCTGGTAAACTAGAAGATATTTTCGAGAATCTTCCTCTGGCTGGGTGTATTCACTGCGTGTATACTTGGTAATAACTCAAATTTCTCTCAAACTGATTCTGCTTTTGCTATTTCCATTTCCAGCCTTGCGAATGACTGAACAAGTTAGGGACTTTACTCTTTGAACAATTTTCTGCATCGAAAACTGCCTCCGTTCTTTGTTCCAGGCTTTTCTGGGCATAAGCTTCAGGGTCTTTTGTAAACATGCTGCTTTTGTGCGCCTTTGACTCTGAGCTTTAGATGGCCTATTGACATCAGCATCTGTTGAGTGATACTCTGGAATATGTGGTCCTATCGCATGCGGCATCCGTTTCTGAAGGGATCTCTTCTCTGTTCTCCGAGCATTGACGCTTTCCTCTTTTCCTTAGATGT
>APFE030963657.1:72825-127859 GCA_000404065.3 Pinus taeda | reverse complement strand
TTTTTGTCCTTTTTGAGCGGCTCCTCTTTTCTGGACCAATCTTTAGTGGTCTCTGCCAGGTTTGGGTTCTCTGCTGCAAATTGCTTGACAAATTGTGCATTGTAAGTCGTTTGCGGTTCAGGAAGATGATACATAAGCTTTAAGTCTTGCGTGGCGAATGAACCTATGAGCCCATGTCCTTGAACCTTTAATTGTGTGTTGTTCAACTCTGCATTGTCAAGTATCCACTTGATCATATCTGTATATGGTAAAATTTTGGGTCTAGCTGCTATTCGGTGAAGAAATGAACATGCTAGCTCCTCCAAGGACGCCTCAGAAGAGCGTTGTGAGCCCGCGGCAGTATCAACCTTCATTACTCTAAGATTTTCTTCCTCCAGCAGCCTATACATGCTTTCCCACGTCGAAATTCCCGCGTCTCTGTTGCAGGCAGTGTCTGTATACAAAGGCACCATCTCCTTCGTCTTTTCCTTCGCCTCGAAGCCTTAAGCTTTATGTTTCTTTCCCATTTGCTCCTGCGTTCGGCTTTGAATCGTCTTAGCTCTTCGTTCCTGCAAATTACGAGTGAAGTGGAAAATACTGATTAAGAAAGGTGATGAGAGAGTTTTAAATGCAACAGATATATCAAATATGCCACTTTACGTGAAGTAATTCTTTACAAAAGCACGCGTCTTCATTTCATTTAATAACTGACAACTAATCCATTTACTATCATTAAAAGAGCATGACCTTGAGTTGGATTATGGTAAGTGGCTTTTCTTTGAATGGCGTGCTCGAAGGATTCGTGATTAAGTGATTCATGATTTGGTTACGTAACATCGAAGATCGTGCCAATCGCAAATCACAAGATCGCAGATTGCACCATCGCAGCGATCGCAACATCAGAGGTCGCAACATCAGAGGTCGCAGAAGTTTAATGTTTGCCAAATATTGCCAGTTTATTTCTGCGATATGCGATCTTGCGATCGGTGTTATCGCAGATCGGTAGATCTTGAAGTTTTTCCTTATGAGCATTACTTCATTGCGATGCGATGTTATGCTTAACACGAGGGTCTTGCACATACTGATATTATAGGGGAATGAAGGCATTTCCTATCTTTTTTGCAACGCAGTTTTAAAGATATTTCCCTCATCATAGACTTAGGTTAAAAATATTCAAAAGACCTTTCTAAGCTTACGATGGTAACCTTATTTTGAAGAAAGGAAAAACTTGCTTTTTTTTCTTAAAAATTTAACTAAGGGTCCCCCATTCATTTAGTATTTTGGACAACACTTAAATGAACAAGGGGGGTTGTTGCTGGCCACAACAGAACAACAGTTAGAGCAATAAAAATCTAACCAACAAGTGGAATTGCAAATAGCCAAGCTCCAACAAGAATTCGAGCAGATGCAAATAAAACATCAAGCCAGTTTAGCAGAAAAGGAAGCATAGATACAAGCATTGATAGATAAGTATAAAGACAGTCCAAATATTGATCAGTTTATAATTGGAGTGCTCAGCCTTAAATCCCAGCTAATGCACCAAAAGGAAATTGTATGCCAAAAGATCTCACAGTTGAGTCCTTATTGTGAGACTAGTGATAAGTTAATGAGTCAAGTCGTTGACATGAGACTCAAATATGATGAAGTCTTGAAAAGAGTTTCTGACTTCATCACTTGGCAGAATTCAGAGGATGGGAGGAAGGTCGATCTACCTATACTGGAGGAGTCACATAAAGAAATTTTATTCTCAGACTAGGATTCTCGGCTTAGACAAGCAAAAAAGGAAACAGCAGTCGCAGCAACAGCAGCAAACGTTGTTATTGAAAACATCAATGAAAATTTACATAGCGCGAACCTAGTGGCAGAGTCTGTACCAGATTTTCTTCTGAATATCAAACAGCTCGAACAACAGTGGAGGAAGGCAACAGGGGAAAACGAGGAAGCAATTAGGCAAATCACCAGGTTAAATTGGGAAGTGTACAGGCAATATATAGTTAAACCTTACAGCCAGTGGATGACCCTGCGATGCCTAACCTCTTCCACGCAGAAAATGGTGCCAACACTGATCGATGTTGTGTTCACTGGGTAGTTGAAATTTGCGATCAATCGACTGACATAGCTCAAACTCATGACGGATATCTGCAATCTCAAGTATCAAACGCAAAGGAGTTAGTCACCATGTTTATTTATATTTTTGTTTTGTTTTTCACAATTTGAGGAAGGTCGTTTAAACCTCCTCAACTATTTTTGTAATAATCTATTATTAGGATTTATATTTTAGTATTTAAACACCTCTCATGCATTTAGAGAGGGGTCCAGAAATTTTATCAAAAATAATCTTCAGAACATTCACTTCTGTCTCTTTGAGGAAGTTTTGGTGAAATGAATGGAACAGGATTTATTTTCATCTTATCTGGCATCTTCTACTGAAATTGCACTTCTGTACTCTTAGATGGTGTTGGATTGATTGGAAGTAGGTTGATATTGTTGAAACACATGAGCATAACTTATTACAAATGGTACTTTTATCTTGTGATTTTATTTTGTTTATGTATTAGGCAATAATTTTTTTCAAATTGTTTATGTATGAAAGTTTAAAGCTTGGTTAGCATTATTGCACTTTTGTATGGTGATGGCCTAAATTTTATGTTGAATATATGAATGATTTCTTATACGATATATCTTTCACAATCGTTTCGGCTAACTATTTATCTGAAATGATTATTGTTAAAATGATTTCACTTCTTATTGTAGTTGAATGATCTTTACTACCAATTGCTTTAGGACATTATTGTAGATCGCATGTTTCAATTTTATTCCCGATTATAGTCATAGCTAGATAGTATTTAAATTAGGATATATGCATGTTCTTATTATTTTAGATTAGATTACTTTTAGCTTAAACATTCCTCTGAACTATCATATATCACCCCATCAACACTATCATAATTTATATTTGGAAATTGGTCCCATTACCCCTAGTCGGAGCCACTACACCAAATGGCAAAGGAGATGCCAACCAAAGTCTGGACTGGGTGGTTTTCCCCCAATGTTGTAAGCAACAATTTTCGAGGCTTCAACACACTGCTGTGGGACGAGGGCCCTGGGAGGACACCTCTCTGCAATTTCTGAACACAAGGCAACCTGACTACTCTACGCATTTCTGGAGAGAAGTGTTGGTTGCTTGACTATTCTCCGCATTTCTAGTAAGCAATGTTGGTTGCATGACTACTCTACGCATTTCTGGAGAGCATTGTTGGGTACCTAACTACTCTGTGCATTTATGGAGAGAAATGTTGGCTGGGGTCTCTGTGGACTATGGGGTTTCAGCAGGCAAGGGAGGAAGCTTGAGGGTTGCAAAAGAAAAGTGCAAAGTTTCAAGAAGTTGAATGAGGCTAGGTTTCTTGGGAAATGGCTAAGTGTGAGATCAGTGACACAAATGTAAACAATTATAGGACTTTATTGTGATCATATATGGACACTTAGTGACACAATGTAGAGCATCCAAAATGTATAAGACATACTTTTATTGATTCAACAACCTTTGTGACAAGAGTGCGTGAAGTGAGTGTGAAACGTGTCTATGTGATGACAACCACTCATACGCACATAATTCCCTTGAAGCAAAACAACATTCCCTTTGCATGACAAACAACAACCCCTATGCCCAAAGATGACACATGCTGCATAAAGATGAGAACACGGACAATTGTTAAGATCAAGGAGGGGAGCTTGAAATCATCAGCTTACTAACAAGTGAGCAAGGATGATCGATTGCAGGATCCAAGGTAAGCTCTGAAATTTTCATGCGACCCAAAATTTTGGAGGGTGGTTGTAGTCGCTACAACAATTATGATCATGATTATGCTGATGTTTATATATGTATACATGTATGTATGTCGTGTCTCATATGGTTTTCATGGATCATGGTTGTTTAATACTAATGTTTATATATGTATGTATGTGTGTATGTATGTCGTTGTCTAACAAGATCATGATTGTTTTATGCTAATGTTTATGTATATGTATCTACGTATTTATGTCATTGTCTGACATGGTTGTCAGGGATCATTCATGTGGAGGAATGATTGCTTATGCAAGTGAATGGCATGACAAGGTTCCTAGTCTTATGGGGAATTAAGTGGGGATTGTAGTCACGACAAATATACAAGGTCAATATCATGTGGATATGAATTGATATTGTATGCTTGTATTATGCCTATTTTTATGTCACTATAGGTAACACTGAAGGATATATCAGCAAAGTGAAAACAATGTGCTTTATGGCATGCTACAATAAGTATGGATGGTGAGAGACACTAGAAGCAAGGTTGCTTGGTAGAAACAATGTGGTTTTGGATGTGTGGTACTATTGTTGTGCATATCTTGTATATATTTTACACGTTGCATCTGTGATGTTGTGCGCATGAGGTGTTGTGTATATATAGTGCATGTACATGTTGTTTATGCAATGTTATGTACAAGGTGGTATAGATAGTGTTGTGTGAATATTACATATGCATTGTTGGGTATAGATGGTGTTATGTACATGTTGGATATGCAGTGTTGTGTATATATTGTAATGTGTGCATGATGGATATGCGGTGTTGTGTGCATATGGTGCTGTGCGCATTTTGGATATGCAGTGTTGTGCATGTAGGGTACTATGTACATGTTGTATATGTAGTGCTATGTACATATGGTGTTGTCTGTATGTTGTACATGTGGTGCTATGTACATATGGTGTTGTGCGCATAATTGTACTAGTGGTGCTATGAGCATGTGGTGTCATGTACATGTTGTACATATGGTGTTGTGTGCAGGTGGTGTTGTGTACATGTCGTGCATGTGGTGTCACGTACATATCGTGCATGTGGTGTTGTGTACATCTAGCGTTGTGTACACAATGTATAGGGGGTACAATGTACATGTGGCATTGTGTACACATTGTGTAGATATTGCCATGTACATGTGATGTTGTGCACATGTTGTGCAGGTGGTTTTGTATACAAGTGGCACTATGTACATGTTGTACATATGGTACTAGTGCACATGTTGTATTATGTGTATGTCATACATGTTTGTTGTGTACATGTGGTACTATGTATGTTCTTTGTATAGTTGTGGTATCATGACATGTGTACTCATTGTGTAGTACATGTGTGTGTTGTCTTGTATGCTAGGTGTAGGTACATGTATTGTGTGGCGTTGTTCATCAGGTGTAGGTAGATGTATGTATTGTGTTGTACATCGAGTGTAGGTGTATGTATGTATTGTGTTGTACATCGGGTGTAGGTGTATGTATGTGTTGTGTTGTACCCTAGATGTTGTATTGTGTTGTACACTGGGTGTAGGCGTATGTGTTGTATGTCAGGTGTAGGTGCATGTATTGCATGGTGTTGTATGTCATGTGTGGTTGTATGTGTGTAATGCACACTATGTGTATGTGTACATGGTCGAGGAGAAGGCATTGGGTGTTTGTCGAGTGTGGAAACTGACCCAGATTGCATACCAAATAAGGACAAAGGTAGAATCTAAGGATTGATTAAAGGATAAGTATCAATATTTTATTTCAGTTTTATTATGCATGTGATTTATGATTTTGGTCTATGATGATTACATGTGATCTATGATTCTAGTTTATGATGGTTACATGTGATTTATGATTTTGATTTATAATGATTTTGTTTTGAGCTAATCTGGTGTGATGTGCTTATGCATGATTATTTGGTCAAAGATGTTAGTTTGACTTTTTGTGACAGGAAATGAACATGATTGTTAGCATACCTCATTGACAAGCTACCAATGAGGTATGATTTGAAGTTATTTCAATTTATTTTGAACCTAATGGAAGTTATGTGCTTGGTACAGGAAAGCATGAAATGCCTGGTTAGGTGGTTGAAATTGACTGCAAGAATTAGTAGCAGCAGTGAAAGAAATTAGAACAGGTAACAGTATGTTGGTAAAGTATTTAGGAGCAAGGACATTGTGGGACACTAGTACCCATAGTGTTAATTAATGTCCATGAGCATGCTATGACCAGTATTATGGTTTAAGGCAGGGATATGCCTTGGTTGTTGTATCTTCCGTTGTGAGGAAGCCTTGCCAAGGGATGGACTACCCGAGATGGAGGTGTCAACAGAACTTGGAAGGTGTGTGACTGTATGGAAGGGGGTGACCAGGTTTCCCGAGGGACTGTGTAGCAGAGAAGGGAAGGTCAGGGATATATTGGTTTTGGTCATTATCATTATTGAATGAAGTCAAATGCACATTGGGAGTGCACCTTGGAACAATGAGTCGATAACTATTCGCTGAGAGGACAAGTGACGCAGGATTGTAGCACTAGACATTGGATGCATTTTTACTTTGGCAAGGGATTCTCGACTTCATGGGAAGGAGGTGAATCCTAGTATTACTTATGGGTGGAAATGTGAGCCTATGGGTTCCCTTGTTGCATATGCAGACATTGTATCCTTTTATTTATTGGATGAGCAAATTTGTATATGTGCATATGTGTATATTATTTTAAATATTGTAATGAGTTGTGTTATAAAGCTCCAACAGACGGTATGTTTGTCATCTTTTAGCAGATGGTCATTGTAAATACTACAACAAGTTATGTTATAAATCTCCATGGATAATATGTTTTGTTTTCAGCGATCTTGTTGTTTATAGGTGTCATTTAACACCAAGGATGGTGTTCCCCCAAGGGGGAGGGTTCTGTAACAACCCTGGCTAAAAATCTATGTAAAAATACATAGTACCACAGTCATAGGACACGCATTCCAAATTGAATGGTGGGAAAAAATTCCTAGTGGGTTGTCATTCAGTTTATTATGGCTAAGGAAATTGGAAAAGGAAATGGAAAAGGCTTTGGAAAGGCATGAGGCATCAATTGGAATTTTATTTATGAAAATAAAGGAAATTAGGAGAAAAGGGAGGTGAAAGGTCACAGGTTGCATGTGAGGAGGAAAATGAAGGAAAATAATGGAAAATGAATAAATAGAGGCCTCATTGATAAAAAGGCTTACGAGGATAAGTGGGTAAGATTGGTCATTTCAATTTTGGAGCTCTCTCTCATACTCTTGGCACTTAGAGTTTTCTTGGAGCACTCTTGGAGAGTGTGGCATAATTGGATTTTTGGAGCAAGAAGACAAAGGAAGAGCAAGAAAGCGCAAGAGGACATCGAGATCAACAACTACAATGGGCTTTTCTTGCATGTACCAAGTTGCACACATGTTTTCCTTGTTAGTTTCGGCATGAATGGAACATGCATGTGGTTTCTTGGTTATGATCTATCATGGGCATGGAGGGTTTCTTGGATTAATAGTGGATTTGTCTAGCCTTGCCATTTCCTAGATAGGCATGGTGTTGAGGGTTCATTTCTCTGTTTTTCTGGATGGTTGTCATGTTTCATTTAGCTTGGGTTGAGTTATTAGTTCCTAGAACCTTGGTTTGACAAACACTCTGGAAGCCCTGTAACAACTTGGGTTGAGTTACTAGTCCTCGAAGCCTTGGTTGAAAAAACGATCTGGAAGCCCTGTAACAACTTGGGTTGAGTTACTAGTCTTGGAAGCCTTGGTTGGAAAAACGCTCTAGAATCCCTTGGTGGGTTGAGTTACTAGTCCTAGAAGTCTTGGTTGGACAAACACTCTAGAAGCCCGGCGGCAGCTGTGGGTTGAGTTACTAGTCCTAGAAACCTTGGTTGGACAAACTCTCTAGAATCCCAATGGTAGTTGTGGGTTGAGTTACTAGCCCTGGAAGCCAGGTTGGAAAAAACGCTCTGGAGCCCTAGATGGCTTGGGTAGCGACCAATCCGTTGATGGTTTTGTGATGTCCAACTATGAGGTGGAATCATTGTTTGATGGGTTGAGGTGGATGACCTCTGGAAGCTCTGGATGGTTTTTTATTGATGTGTTTTATGAGATCCCACATTCATGCTTGGAATATGACATGGGGGTGAATGGTTGAAGAGAGATTTGGCTCAGCCATTCTACGATCAAGTGGAACGTGATAGTCCCATACTGGGTTGGCTTTTGCATCATTAATATGAGGTTATTTCTCCTTGTTATATCATGAGTAATATACTGGTTTATATGTGGATTATAGGGATAATGTATCCTTGGTATTTCTATTGTTATTATGCTAGTTATGATCATGTTTTTAATTGTATATGAATGAATAATGTATATATGGCCTAATGGATGAAACTATAGCTAAAGTGATAAGGAAACAATGCCTCATAGAAAATCTCAGATAACTATGAGACCCTTATGCGTAGATATACCATTTACACCTGTAGATTGCATTGAAGCTAAGTATTTGACAAAATGTCAGTCCCTGTTGGGGATGGTCAGGCCTAATCCTGGAGTTAGTATTTAGTTTATTAGTCTTGTTGTCATGTGTTTAATGGATTCTGAAAGTTACAACAAGTTCTGGGTAGTGGTTAGAATTATAGGCTTGAAAAGTGCCTTAAATTTCTCAGACTTTGACACAGATCTGCTATAAATAGTCCCTGGATGCATGCATGCAGGCTTGTGGGAGTGTCTAGAGGTTTAATAGCTTAAAATCTCAGTGGGACTTAGTGGTTGGTTAGCAAAAAGGTTGGGATGGTTTCTAGGAGTCCTATTGTTGATGTTGAACGTCTATATGGTGTGTTTTTGTTGGTTCCACTTCCTTAACGTGACTTAGGAGGTTGAATCATATCATAGTAACTTCTCGTCACATGTTTACCCCGGTTGGCCGATTAATTGGGTAGATGTGGAAGGAGAGTGTTACAAGTCTAATGCAGTTAGCTTTTGTATCAAATTACAAGAAAAACTGAATAATAAAGGTGACAAGCAAAGGGAACGTACTTTGGCCAATAATTACTAGTGAAGTGATTGTTATAGCATCATTTAGCACTCTTGTAGACTCAATGCTCTTGTATGCTGTTGGGCGGGCTTTTCCCATGCAGACTTGATCCTTTATTAAAAAATAATATTTCAAATTCCATATGTGACTCTGCCCATTAAAAATCACGTACATACATGGGTTCTATAATTGCATACCAACGTATACCTTTTTAAATATGAAAATATAAAATATTATATTATTTTCCAGTTGGGGTTCACTGGATTTGCCAAGAGTGCACCTACAGGAGCCCATAGCATAATTGAATTAACTAATTCTAGGTGATATATATACACACCTTGGGTAAGCCTAAAGGACATAAGAGAAGGGTTATTGACATTATACCCATTTTTCTCTGAGATCAAGTCTGATTTTTCCATGCCTCTTGCACTCCCAGTCTCTATGGAAACCCTTGTTTCTTTGAAGATATGTTCATCATCTTTATAGCATCTCCTTGCATTTGTTAGATAGGTTGTCTTCATGGCTTGGGTTGGACGGATCCAGAGGAAGGCTTCATCAATGCTTTGGCTTGGATCAAGTTGTACCTTTCATGTACTTATTATTGATTATCAATAAATAAGCTCATGTATTGTTCCTAATATGTTATCATCTCATGAAGAACAATTTCCATGTTTATATATGATGATCTAACATATATTTTATGTATTCACATTGAATTAGATATCATGTATATTCTTCTCTGAATTGATTTGCATGCCTGCTTGATTCTGGAGGAAGCAGAGGGTTTGGACCCTACGGGAACATCATCAAACGTAGGACCTAGGGGTAAGTTTCCATGTCCACATTTAATAATTCACATGTTTGGCATGTTTTCTTGACTGCTTCTTATTGATTTTCTTGTTTTGCTCCGTTGAGGTTGTCAACCCTTACCTTAGGGAACCATGGTAGGAAAAGATAGGGAAAACAGGTACAAAGAGAATTTTAATTCTATGTCCCAAGAACATAATAGAAAGAAAAGACTCAAAATCCCGTTTTTCATCTAGCAAGCAGTGCGTGATTCTATTTTCCCAAGACTTATTACAACAACAAAATCAAAGGAGGCATGATATGTACTATAGCAAGCATATCAAGGAAAAAATAAGATAAAAGTTGTTAAATTGGATTCTCTTAAAAGAGAATTTGAAATTCTTTGCTTCCAAATTTTGAGCTTATGCAACCAAATTACATCTTATGGAGAAGATTTAAGAGATCAAAAAAAGGTTGAAAATTTCTTAATAAGTATTCTTGCAAAATTTGATGGTATTGTTGTTGTTACTGAAGAGTTTAAAGATTTAAATTAGTTGTTTGTGAATGAGTTCATGGGATATATTCAATCTCGTGAGTAAAGGATGAATATATCTATTGAAAAATCTCTTGAGCAATATTTTCAAGAATAATTTCTAGAGATAAGGGTCACGAAGTTGAGAATTTCTTCCATCAGGAAATTTTGAGTACTCATGGAAGAGGAAGCAGACAACCATGTAGAGGAGGTAGAGGTCAAGGAATAGGTTTTCCTATAAATAAAAAAGGAAGAGATAATGATGTTAATGATGGAGGTAAAAGATCTAAAAAATCCCAAATTTAATGTTTCTAATGTAAAAAAATTGCCCATTATGAATGTAATTTCTAGAAAAAAACAAAAACAACAAGCCATTTTTTGTGAAGAAAAAGATGTGGGCAGTTTAGTTTTAGCTTGTGATTAATTAAATAATATATCCAAGGAGGCATGGCAGAGAGACTTCTAAATATAGATGAACCTACAAAAACTAAATTTCTATTAGGAGATGACAAACTAATGGAAGTTAAAGGTAAAAGAATGATTGCGATACTTAAGACAAAAAAGGAAAAATAAAGCATATTAATGATATTTTATATGTTCTTGGTTTAGCACATAATTTATTGAGTGTGGGGAAGCTTAATGAAAAAAGGATATTTTGTTTTTTTTTAAGAACATTGAATGCGCCATCTATCAAAGGAAAGCATAATCAAATTATAGTGAAAATCGATATGTTTCAAAGTAGAATTTTTTATTTCACTCTATCATGTTAAAAACAACAACATTAAAAGTTGGTTATTATAATAATCCTTGTCTATGGTACATGAGATACAAAAATTTTAATATAAGAGGATTATAATTATTACATGATAAGGAAATGGTCAAACGTTTTCCTCTTATCGATTCTATTGGTTCATATATATTCTTGGTAAGCATCACAGAGACTCGTTTGCCATAGAAAATTTATTCAAGAACAAAAAAAAACATTAGAGCTAGTACACATAGATATATGTGGTCATATGAAAAGTTTATATCTCAACAAAAATCAATATTTTTTTTATGATTTTATTAGAAGAACATGGGTATGCTTCATTAAAGAAAAATATGATGCATTTGTTATCTTTTAGTAATTTGAACATATTGTTAAGAGGAAATTTTATAATGTATTATAGACATTACCCACATATAGAGGGGGTGAATTTGATTTTAATGACTTTAATCATTATTGCAAAAGGAATGGCATCTAAATTAAATTGGTAGCCAGTTATACTCCCCAACACAATGGTTAATGCATGAAAAAGAATAGGACAATTGTTGAGATGTCTAGGATCATGTTCAAAGGTAAAAGTCGTCCTAACACTTTTTGGTCTAAAGATATAGCTACATATATTATTTTCTTAATAGATGTCCAACAAGGAGTGTGAAAAATGTGACTCCATATCAAGCATGGAGTGGAAAAAAACATGGTGTTATTCATTTGAAAATCTCTAGAAGGAAGAAAACAAGTTGATAAAAATGTGAAATTATTTTTTATTGGCTATTGCAAGGATACAAGGGCTTATATATTACTGTTTGTTAGTCATGATGTGTTTTTTTGAGAAAAATAAGAATGAAAGTAGAATCAAGGTGTGCAAGAAGAAACTTCAAGAATTATTGTACAAAAGGATGAATCTTTGATTTCTACAAATATAATCAATAGTCCAAATACTTTCCAAACTAAATCCACTCCACCATGTTCTTTAACTTCAATTCCTATAACAATTCCAAGTCCTCCTCCAAGAAAGATGAAATGATTAAATAAAATTTATGGATATATTAATTTTGCATTAATGCCTAAGATTGAACCAAAGGCAACATATTTTGAAGATGCAATAAAAGATGAAGCATCATGCAAACCAATGAATGAAGAGATTGCAACAATTAAGAGGAAGGAAACATGGGAGATTGTGGATCCTCCTACTAAAAAAGAAGTCAATGGGGTTAAATGGTTATATTAAAAAAAAATATGTGGTTGATGGATCCATAAAAATCACAAAGCAAGGTTAGTGGCAAAGGGGTATCCTCAATAGCCAATCATTGACTACAACGAAACATATGCTTCTATTGCAAGATTGGATAAAATAACAATTGTTTTTCCATTAGAAACACACAAAAATTGGTTGTTTTATCAGTTTGATGTGAAATAAGCCTTCTTGAATGGTGTATAGGGAAAAATTTAGGGGCAAAATTTCACTAAGTGGTTATTTTTGGACATTTATGTAAATAATATTTGCTCATTTTCTTAAAAACTCACCTAATTTCTAAATGTATATGATTAAATGGATAATATTTGCCAAAAATTAACCAGTTTTAATTGTAAATTAAATGTTTTTGTTGAATATTCACCTACATTCTATATGTATGACTTTTCTAACCGGAATAGTCGCTTATAATACAATAAATAGGCATAACATTTGAATCCTTAAAATATACCTTGATGGTGTATCAAATGAATATATATATGTTCAACAACCCTAAGGATATGAAGTTGCAAGAAACAAACACAAAATCTATAGATTAAAAAAGGTTCTTTATTGGCTTAAATAAGCTCCAATATCACGATATGGTAGAATTGATAATTATTTTCTAAAAAATTGATTTAACACAAATGTGAACCCAAATTATATATGAACTCAAATGGAAATGATATGGTAATTATTTTCTTATATGTATATGACTTGATCTATACATCTTCAAGTAATTTGTTAGTCGAATAGTTCAAGCAATCCTATGATGACTCAATTTGAAATTATTGATTTAGGACTGAATCATTATTTTCTTGGCAGAGAATTGAAACAAATGGATGATGCAACAAGAATTTCGAGGTATTTGTATGCAACAAACATATTGGGCTGGTTAGTTACATAGATAGTTAGTTATACAACCCTAACCATTAAACGTTAAACCAACCTAAACCCTTGGAGTACCATAGTCAACAAGTAACCAACTATTTCATTATCTTTTAGAGAAGCAACAAGAATTTCGAGGTATTTGTATGCAACAAACATATTGGGCTGGTTAGTTACATAGATAGCTAGTTATACAACCCTAAATATTAAACATTAAACCAACCTAACCCCTTGGAGTACCATAGTAAAAAAGCAACCAACTATTTCATTATCTTTTAGAGAGGCAAAGCACATTGCAACATGTGAATCTTAGCATATGTTAGAACTATTTATTGCAATAGCATATCTACAATTTCCATAAGTAAAAATATAGTGTTTCATTGTCACACTAAAACATAGTGATATCAAATATCATTTTATAAGGGACCATGCAAAAGGAGAAATTGAAATGAAGTTCTGTAAAACAAATGATAAACATGACTATATCGTCATGAAAGAACTATCTCAAGAGAAGTTTTCTTATATGAGAAAGATGCTTTGAATCATGCTGTTTAAAGGGGAGCGTTAAGGATAATTGATTTGGGTACCTTCAGATTCCGGAATTAACCAAGACCTTTTACTTCTGTGATGTTGTTAGAATTGCATTTTAAAGAGCATAAAAGAACATATGTGCATTCTTAAACAAGAGGAAACATGACAACGATCAACAAATCATGAACACGACACATTTGATAACAGAGTTCGTCCAGTGTCGACTACATCTTCGGGCCCGGTGTCAAGATGGTGGAGGTCGCTTCATATAATACTAAAAGAGAAGATCATGTACGTGGAAGACTCTATGTCATAGAAAGGACATCTACCCTCAAACAAGAGTGGCTTGTCTCTCCATGAGACATTTCGCTTACAGGAGTTCTCACTCATGAAGGCTTCCTCTCAGCATGACAACTTCACATGATCTCACACAATGTGGCAATGAGTATCCCTTCAACATAGTTACACAGGGATTCCAAAAAAAATACATAGCATGAAAAGCTAAATACATCTCACATAATGTGGCACAGCGATCCCACAACATATCATCAAACAGGGATCTCAAAACATAATACATCATCTCAGCAATTATGAAAGAAAACATGACATGACTAATTCATGTACCTTCACCTATGAAGTTTTTTTAAAAATGGAAGGCTTATCTGCAAAAATTGACTGCACCACTAAATTTTTGTCATCGAGAGGTGTAAAATTGAGTATCCATTTGTCGAATTCTGACACCGTCAAAATCTGGGCCTGTAGGAATCTTTTAGATTCTTCGTGATTCTCCAAAGATTATGTTCTTTGGTTTGACTGGAGATCTACAACTCATATCACAAATATGATCTCGCCACCATGATCCTTGCGATATTCTGAGACTTTTGAGTATAAAGTTGGTTGCATTTTGACTCAGGCAAATTTCAACCTCCAAGGAATCTCGAAGATTCCCTCAAGCTTCTTCAAAGATTCTACTCTATAGGGAATATGCAAATATGCTTCTCAGATGGTGATTATGATTTCACCATCGCGTTCCCTATGAAATTCTGGTTAAAATGACTATAAACTTCATATCATTTTGACAAAATTAAAATTTATCCCCATGGAATCTTTTAGGCATCAAGGAATATTCTCTACAAAAGATTCTTTGTCTCAAAAAATGTTTCATCATGGTTCCGCCTCCTGGAACTGTAAATCATGGTTCCCCACCTAAAATTAAAATAATATTATTCTTGAGATTCACATTGTTCCCTCCATGGTCCATTGGCTCCCTGCTCACGACGCCATTGGCCTCTTCCCTCGGGCATCTAAGTAATTTCAGGTTTATATAGTAAAGGGGTGGCAGACTTTACAAAGCCTCCACCCTTGGTGTGTTGGTTAGGGCAGAGCTCTAGAGGCAAGGAGGTTGGGGTATCAAATCCTACCCCTTGCCAAAATGGGTGCATGTATATTTTTGAATGGTTAATAGTTGGTCGAGGCGCTCGGGAGGTGTTGGCCGAGCAGGTTCAATCCCCACCACCTTCGGTGTATACGACACATGGCAGGGTAAAGAATTTTCTTAATTCATTATGGATTATAGAAGCCTGAGAAATATATATATATACTTTTTTAATTTTTCGAGAATAAGGGTCTTTGGGCAGTTTAAAGAGGCCACAATTTTGCCTGCCCATTGACCAGATTCCAGTGACCACTGTCGGTGCACTTTGTAGGATCATTAACCTTGCCACTTGGCCAAGTCAACACTAAACTTTGACTAGCCCTATCTCCTCCATACGAGCTCGAATTTGAGTGTCATTTACACCATTGGAATGAGGGCGACGAATCAATCTGATGCTAAGTTTGTTGCAATTTGACCACTTTGAATTTTGACCATTTCTAAGCCCTCTTGAACTTCTGCATGTGTCTGGAGCCACCTGGATCAATAAGGCTTTTGAGTGCTAAGCATACATTAGGGTTCAAAAATGAGTAGGAAGTCATAGGTAATTAGTTCAAATTAGAGTTAGATGATTAGTAGCAATTTCCATAGTTCAATGTTAGTGGTTGTCTTTTTCAATTTGAACTTGAGTGGATGACAAATAAAAAATATTGATAGACAAATCTTTCATTAGGTGAATTTAAATAAACACATGCTCAAGTAAGTTAATTCCATAGACAATGTAGGTAGATAAATCAATGATATTTGAACTTCTATTGATTGGAAGATAGGAAAGGCCTATCAACAAATTTACTAATGCATACATGGCTTTGAAAATCACAATACAGGTTATGTAAGTTCATATGGACTTAATATCTCAACATACGCATAATCACAAAAAGATAAGTATCTCAACACACACATTCAAACATGTTGACTTACTAATGTTGATGAGAGTCAAACTTAAATTGTGTATAGAACACCAATGGATTATGACCAAATCAAGCAAAGCATGACTTCCAAAATTTACACAGTTATGTAGGCTACATCCAAAAGCAAGATAAATATAGTTATTGCTCTAATAAAAATTCTGACCTCAAATGAGACATATAGCCCTGAAATCTCATATTTTTATGTCAAAACCTTCAAAATCAACCCCCAAATTAAAGGGATTTGTTATCATTAGCACATTCCTTTTTTTGTTGAAAATGGAAATAAGAAAATTCTTGATTTAATTTTCTCTTGAATTAAATTAGGAGGAAATTGTAATTCCACATCACAAGACAACGAGAGTGAGTTAACTGATTTAATTTCACTTAGTTGGCTCAATTAATTCAAGTTGAAGGCCTAACTTGAGTCATGTAGATTGGTTCCTAAATTTTAGGAGCGTAGGTTGAGTTTAATTTAAGTTATAATAGTTTAATTCAGTTAAACTGCATTAATGTCATTTGAACTAGTTTCAATTGTTGGAGGAACTAATAGGAGGTCTAGCAGTGGGGTGCAGGGCCATGTGTTCAACCAGTTAACTTGTAAATCAGCCATAATTAACTCATGCATGCATGAAGTTTGAGTTACCCAATTGAGATTGGAGTTCAAGGGTAGCGTAGTATCAGTTGTATAATTTTCCGAGTTGTACAGGTGGTGCATGCAGTCATAGAATGGCCTATGGAGATTGTGCTATTCAGGATAGGGATTTCCCTAATTAATAGGGGGCTAATTCCTCAAGAAATAACACAAGGAAATAGGAGCTTAGCAGGCAACTGAATTGGCTAAGTATTGGCAAGAGTTAGCTTGTGAGGCAGTGAGATAGATTATACTTGTGCAAAGATTGTTTAGGAAGAACAAGCATTGTATTTTCTTCTATATTTTTCTGATCTAATGCAATATACAAATAGGAAGGGGTTTTGAGCAGCAATCTTTGCCCTTAGATAAATCTCTGAGCATATGTGATTGAATCTTGTCTCATGTTCTGTAATTTCTCAATCGATTAATTGTTTCTACTGATGAGTAGAGTAGATTCAAGTTTTTTGTTTTAGTATATTACATAAGAATTTTGAACCTACAAGGAATTTCTACATGGTATCATAGTAGGAATCACAATAGAGGAGAAGAATGTGAGTTAGTATTTGCATGTAAATCGAATTTGTAGGATCATTCTTCAGAGCCAACAGGATGTCGTTCTATGGATTGAGACTCGAGTATGCCCTTGAGGGTAGCTCGAATTATATTTCTTGGAAGGATGGGATGGAGACGGTGTTGGAAGATAATGGGTTGAAGGAATTCATAGACAATGATATTCTTAAGCCTCCAACAACTGATGCTCAAGATCTGTCAAAGTGGAAGAAATGTGTGGAGAATTTGAGGAGGATCATACTAGAAGGAGTTCAAGATCATATTGTCTCGAATATCCATAGCAAAGATACCCCATATGCAATGTGGAAATCCTTGATAGTCTTGTTTCAAAACAATATTAACCATAGGAAGTTGGAACTGAAGGACAAGCTTTAGAAGATCAAGATGGAGAAGGGTGACACAATACCACAGTACTTGAGCAAGTTCACCCAATGTTGAGATTAACTTGGGAGTGTTGGTATTACAATTGTTGAAGATGATCTGGTAAGCATAGCACTTATGGGCCTTCCCAAGAGTTGGCACAACTATCAAGATTCGGTAAATGGGAGGGAGAAGCTACCAAATTGGGAGCGATTGTGGTCCAACTTGGTGCAAGAAGAGATAAGGTAGAACACCAGAGATGGAACCTCATCTTAGCATGATTATGAGGAGAATTGTGCCTTGGATGGAAAGGAAAAGAAAGGGAAAGGGAATAAATCCCAATCTAAAGGAGATTATGGTCAAGTGGGAAAGAAGAAAGACTTTGTTGAAGATTAAATGTTCTCATTATCATGAGTTGGGACACTATGCCACGAAGTGGTAGGTGAAGCTTTAGCTTCACAATTCGAGTTGGATTTCACACTCATTGAAAGCATGGGGTCATTGGTGATGGGTAGTGTGTGGTATCTAGATAGTGGAGCCTCATTCCATATGACATGCAACAAATACTTTTCCATTTTACTTGGAGGAGAAGGACCTCCAGATTCACATTAAGATGGGAGATGATGGAAGGTATAACACATCCGATATCTGTACAGTTACTTTCCAGAGGGAGTCTGGTTCTCTTCCCCCATTAAAAGACATTATGTGTGTTTCAGGTCTGAAGAGGAATTATTTTTAGTTGTTATGTTGGAAGAGCGTGGCTATGATGTGATATTTAGCAAAGAAAAGGTGTTCCTTAGACATATCTCCATGGCACAAGTGAAGTGGATCAGGGTTCAGGTGAAGAACCTATACAAATTGGATGCAGAAGACTATGTTTCCTTGAGCACGAAATCAAAGAAGGTGCAGAGCCGAAACATCGGTGAATTATGGAATAGGAGACTTGGCCATTTGCATGATCGAACTTTGAAGACCATGCAACAGATTTCTATAGCACTTCCCAAGGGTGCACTAGAGCAGCGAAATACATGTAAAGGGTGTACATTGGGGAAGTATGCCAAAGCCACCTTTCATGATAAGGAAAGTAGAGCGTAAGAAGTCTTTGAAAGAGTTCACTCATATGTGTGTGGACCTTTCTCAATATCCTCCACAGCCAAGAACAGGTGTTATGTTATATTTGTAGATGATTTCTCACGTAAGTGTTGGATTTTCTTCATGTAGAAGAAAGAACATACATTCTCCAAATTTTGTGAATTTAAAGCACTTGTTGGAAAGACACTGGAAAGAAAGTGAAGTCTCTCATGAGCAATAACCATGGTGAATATGTAATGTTCCTAAATAGTAATACAAGTGATATAAACCAAATAATCTATTCAACAAAATATAAGAACGAAATACATATTAAGCACCCATGGAAATGTTAGAAATAATGAACTGCTGAGCCATTTTATTACTTATTTGAGGGAAAAATACAATAGATAATAGAATGGTGTACCTGGGCTTGTCTCAATGGACAAGAATGGCCAAACTCAAGTGAGAAATGGCTGAACCGATGACTGCTCCAACTGTTGCACCAATCTGCACTGTGCTACCCAAAAAAACTACCCTTTCTGCTAAGTTCGAATGGTTGGAAAGTCCACTTGCTATGCTTGGAAAATTATGAGATTTGAGCCCTGGGCTCCTTAGCCTAAACCCATAAAAACCACGAAGGAATTTAGCTGGTTTAGACTTCTGAAATTCGACCCCCAAGGAGCCCAACTTAAACTACAACTGCAAAACTCGGCTTGTTGGATTCTCCCTGTAAATCCTCCCAGAAAATGTCCCAAAGTTCTGGGTTAACCCCTACTACAAATTCCCTGACTTCTCAGATGAGCTTCCAGCCTATAGCACTTGCTCCTAAGCCCCACAAAAATGTTGGACTAGCCCTCTGCGCAGTCCCCAAGCCCAATAATTCGAATTGTTGGGTTGTTGGCTCTGCTTGCTCTAAAACTCACAAGACATGTTGGCCTATTGCTTCTCTCCTGATCCTCTAACTCTCCTGGCAAATGACTGATCAATAGTGGCTCACTCTCCTCCTGCGTATTCTACAGATAGCCCAGAAATATGCACTCCCTGTATTTGACTGAATGGCAGTGTTGTAACACACTCCTGGGTCTCTTGAAATGATGATGGAACTTCCCTTCTAGGGTGGGCATGGAACATCCCACAAAGGTAAGGTTGAATCTCTCGCTTGAGAGATTCATGGGTAAACAACCGGTTGAATCATCTAAACAACAGAGAAAACAATCAAGTAATTTGATTTGCAAGGTGTAAGAAACAATCCAAATGAGAGCTTCCTCCTCCTTTTATCTTCGTGGACCTTCCTTGCCTCATGTGGGCCCCTCCATCTAGCTCTTTGAATTCCCTCCAAGCCATTCGAATGGCCTAGTTTGAAGTGGAATGTGGGTGGCCCCCACATTGCACTAACAACTAGATAAAGTCAAATTTCCTCCTAAGTCCCTAAGTCGAAAATGTTGGGTTCTTTTCCTTAGCCAAAATTGCGCAAAATTGTGTAGCAACACCCTGTTACAAATGCATTTGAGAAGGTACATGACAGTCCTCCCCTCCCAAATGTTGCTTGCCCTCAAGCAACCTCAAAGTTGGGTGCTCCAAAATATGCACACCCTCCCAGGTGGCATCCTCGTCTAACAAGTTCTTCCAATGCACCAAGAACTCCCTGGTGGTCCCCCTCCTCAATTTCCTTTCCCTACTCTCCAAGATGGCCTCGGGTTCCTAAACCAAGTGGCCTTCATCATCCAGTGGGGGTAAATTTGCTATTGTCTTCCCCTCTTGTCCCATCACCTTTTTAAGGCATGAGACATGAAATACATTATGGATCCTTCTCCTCAGAGGCAGCTCTAGCTCATACGTGATGAGCACCAATATTGCAGACAGAATGTTGCAACTCCTGGGGCTACCAACTTTTCTTTATCAACCCAGAGTTCGTACAAACTTGGAGGTGACAGTGTTGTATACACAAGCAGATGCGATGGGTCCACTCTTTGTCACTGCTGAGCTGGCGATATACCACTATGGCTTCTCAAACCAACCTTTTATTGATTCAGAAGAAGTTTGATTGCCAATGAAGAAAGGTGAATTTTGCACTAATTGGGAGAATTCAAATATTGTCTACTGCAGTAAGGAAAGATTGAAAGAAATGCTTTAAACACACCACTCATCTAACTAATTGCTAAGAGATCTTGCTTCAAAAGTATTCTAAGCTAACATGTGTGTAATCCTAACTATCATAGGCATGTAATCTAAAATAACTAAACATTCTATTGTTGTGCACGTGAATGAACACAATAACTCTTTTCCCTTTTTGTCCTTTTTTTTGTGAAAATGTGAATACTAAATCTTCTTGGTTGTGTGGCAGGTGGGTTAGAGATGGTGGTGAAAGATCAGATGGCTTGGGAGGCAAGTAGGGGTCTTCTCCTATCTTCCTGGATGCTTTTTCCACAAATCCACCTCAAAATAGGCCACTACAGGTCGTCTTACAAGATGTCCTAATGCTTCCTACAGGATGTCCTAATGCTCCTACATGATCCCCTGTATTCCTACAGGATCTAGCCAAAAGTAAGAGGGGTGATTTGTACGGTTGTATAGGGCTTAGGGAAGGTGAATGATGGAATAAACAAGGAAAGGAGGTGGCTAGGTCTTCCTTAGAGCTCAAACTAAAGTTTGTACGATGGTTGGATTTGCTCAACAAACCTAGAAAGTTATCCTTATGGAATTATGAATTGGTTGATGGACTTAGTGGCTTTTGGTGATCATGGATGGATGAGATTAGGCTGGGGTTGTTGGCATGAGATATTCCTGCATTATTGAAACTCTTGTAATACATACATCACTGACATTTATCCATGAATCAAGTCAAACAAGAAAGATTTCCAATCAACTTAAGAAAACAAAATTTCATTATTAAGTTGCCTAGTTCATGCATGGAAATACTTGCAGAATATTGTGAAACACAATGAGATCTAATACAAAGTTGAAGATATCAGAAATGACAATTGAAACCTATCCTTGAAAACTAAAAAGATGCTGGTCTAAGTAGTAGAAAACCCTAAATTCCATAAGAAATCAAGATTCTGTCTTTTTGGGGTTGAATATGAGTTTTTCCTCAAACCATGGTCCCTAAAGGGAGGAGTGACGCAAAATCCACCTACTATCAACCTTTTTGGTATTCCTTTATCTCTCTAAACTACTTCTAAAGCTATGCACAAATGGAAGCAAACTAATCAAATTTACCACTACTTACAATGAAACAATGCTAAAACCAATTCAACAATTAATCTATGAAACAACCTAAATATACTAGTACAAGAAGAGGAGCCTTTTATATTAGGGTTGGGCCCTGACCCAAGAGCTTCAGCCCTCAGATTCAAATCAATGTTGGATCAAGGAAATGCTCATTCTCATTATCATATCAGAAAAAATTACATAACAATGTTTTGCCACAAACTTGCACTCGAAAATGTTCAACGCTCTTACATAAAAAATCTAAATCCTAATGACGCTCTAGGCCTCCTTATTTATACAATTGAAGTCTCGAACAACTTCCTTAAATCTAGGGAGGCTTGTCTCCCAAACTTAAGATGAACTGGCTCTTAATTTTCACTGGCTCAATTGCCCATGATCTCCATGACTCGGTTGCTTGCAACTCTGAGTTAGTGTGATTTGATTGAGGAATATTTGGATGACTGAGGATTTAATGAGGAGGATCTATCTCCTATAATCTCTCCTCCTTGCCTCATTCGAGTTTATTCCCTTAATTAGCCAAAATTGCCATGATTTTCTCTCAAAAAACTGCAATCAATGCACATTAGACCACTAGACATACATCTTACTTTTACTTATCTAATTAAGCAAAATATAATTAAAATATGTAAGGAATTATGAGAAGTGTTTATTTTAATAAGCTTGGAGGTGTATTAAGGTCCACATAGTTAACCAATGATGAGGCTCATCATCACCCCCCTATTTAAAGTGTTGCTCATCCTCTAAGCAACTTAATATATATCTATGTCCTTCATTGCTCTAGTGGCCTCCGTGACATCCCATGCTTTTGCTGTAGTTTCTTCTTCTTGTGAATAAAATCTTGCCTTCCTCTCTATCTCTTCCCACTGCTTTCTTTATTCTTCTTCTTTCCTTCCTTCCAACATTCCTAAACTCAGTGGTGGACTGAGTCTCAAGCCAATCCAATTGACTTTGAGTCTTTGTAGAGATTTCTTGTACATGGGTGTTCTATTTAGTGTCTCTCTCATTCTCTTAGGAGAATGGTATTATTTGATTTTCAGGCCATAAGGCAAGGTGTTCCATCTCCTTTGGCAAGCTTGCATGTTTTCATCTCCTAGCAATCTGAACATGTCTTCAAAGTGTGTGACTACTTGCTTTTGTGTAGCAAGGTACCTAGATGAAATCTTAAGATCATTTACAATCAGGTTGTGGGTGCTGATGACAACCATTGGATTGGATTATTCAACTCTAATAATAAGTGGTTCTATCTCTTCTCTTTCCATTACGTTTTTCATCTCTGTAACTCTTTCCTCCTCATGATTCATCCATGATGCTAAGGCCATCAATTGCAAGTCTCCTAACTTTGAATTTGGGTCCCACACATTCAAATTTGTTAAGGCCAAGTTGTGTAGGTAAAACTCAGACATATTTGCTCCATTTTCCAAGGTGCTTTGATCACAGAGATCAATGAATTGTCTATAGTCTTGGAAGGGCATAGTGTCTCTCTGTGCTAAGGTCTTAATTTGGAATTGTAGCCATTGTTCCTTGAGATACAAGGCATAAGATTTGGCTATAATCCCGCACTGGATTGGATCTAAGGATAAACTGGCCATAGCTGCCAACTAGCTTTCCCTTTCTTGTAATTGTCCCCTTAGCCATTCATTCCCTTCTTCTAACTGATCTTTCATGATTGCCTCTCTGTCCCTTATGCTGCTCAGTTCTCTGCCCATCTCCTTCAACTTCTCCTCCATGCGGCCTACATCCTCCACTCCTTTTGACTTGGTAATTTGCATCCACCTATGTGTCCTTGCCCTTTCTTTCTCAAGTTAAAAGAATAAGGGGATGGAAAACTTCTGCGGGATAACTCTACCCCCTTCAATGAACCTATAGTAAGAGTTGAGGTTGGGTTGTGGACTAGGTTCTCTGAGTTATAGGTCTTCCTTCTTGGTTCTTGCTGAATGATACTTTCTTGGTCCATTTTCTGAGTTTCATGTACGTTTAACAGAGTTTCCTATAGGATGGACCCTACTTCCTGTAGGTCTTTCTGTGTCTCCTGTAGGAGACCTTTTACCTTTGATGAGGCAGACCTTGTGACAGGCATCCTCACATAAGTGATGGGAGATTTGGGAGAGGCTTGTCCTAATGATCCTTCTCCTTGATTTTTCTCAAGAGGAGTTATCTTTTCTTTCTGATTTTGTGAGTCTTCAATGAAAATAGGAGTTTTGGTGGGTGTTTGAGGTCTTCCTTGCCTAATCCTTGTGCTCTTTCTTTTCCTAAAGTATAGTGGGGTTTGTCTTTGTATTTTTCCTTTTGACTTGATAGCTGTACTTAAGGCAGTAAGAGCAGTTATTGCCTCCTTCTCTGTGGGTTTTGGAGATACCCTTGGTGATTCCTCCCCTTCTTTTTCTTGAATTGTAGATCTTTGTTCTTCCTTTTTTTCTATCTCCTCTTTTCCATTCTCCTCCTCATCCTTGTCTTTCTCTTTCTCTTATTCCTCTAGTTCCTCACTCTGCTCATCTGTCTCTTCTTTTGTTTCTTCTTCTTTCTCTTCTTCATTTTCCTCTTCCTTTTATTCATCTTTTTCCTCCTTTGTTTCCTCTTCATTTTCTCCTTCTGTTTCTTCATCCCTCTCACTAGCAGTGGGGCTTTTTTCATATTCAAGAGCTTGAATTTCTCCCTCTGCTTGCATGTCTCTAAAATTTTTCCATGTAATAGGGAGTCTTAGGTTTTGTAGAGCATCTTATAGGATAAGTTGGATCAACCCATGATGGGCTAGTTGCTAATATTTTCCCTCCTGCACTTTGATGCTCATATCTATCACTTGATTGAAGAAGAAATTAGGGTATGCTTAATTTGTTTTTAGGAGGTGCGTCTGCTCCAAATCTCAGTTCTTAGAGGAGTCTAAAATGGTATCCATACACCACATTGTATCTCCCTTCACATGATATATATTTAATAAGGTGGTAACTAACTTCATTCCAAGGGTATGGAAGGCTTTCTCTTCTGACCCCATTTTTGTCCTCCATTGCCTCCTCCCCTTCCAAAAATAATTTCTTCTTTGCAAGGGTGTTATTACCCTTATCTTCTTTTCTCCAAGCTAACCCTAAAGGGAGTGTGGTGATTCTGCTTATAACTTCAAGGGTGATTTCTACTGATAGGCCTTTCACAACATCAGTGGCATGGGTCCTAGTGAGGGGTATGAGTGAGAGAGAAAAGTCTTTGGCCACCTCATAATCATATCCTCTCATTCTTTCAAAGAACCCCATCCAATTATGCCTTGTGAAAATTTCTACTACAGGAGGGTGTTGATGAATTCTTACTGTGTTTGTGGGGTTCCCTCTTGTTAAAACCCCTTGTCATCTTTCCCTAGTAATTGTGGAGGCTTGTATGGATATAATTCAAGAATTTTGGTGGGTGAGAGAGATTTAAATGTTAACTTTGCAATATAATTCTCTTAGACTGCAACTCCCTTAACTAAATGAGGATCTTTTTATTCCTTTTAACTGGAAAACATGGGAAGGTATAGCTCATACCTCACTGGTTACATTCTGATGAGGACAACCTTCGATATCTCCTCCCTTAGTGCCCATTGATAATCCTGTAGATGACTGCTATGTATCCTATAGGTCTTCTTGTAGGATCCTGTAGGTTTTCCTGTAGGATCCTATAGGTGCTTCTGTGTTGCAAAATGCTCACTGTCTCTTGTAGGTGTTGCTTCAAGAAGGTCGAGGCAACCTCTTTTCGTTGAATTCTCGAGATTGGAAATTCTCTTTTAGTGTGGGAATCAGTGTTTGATTTCCTTATATGGATGATCGTGCGAGATGGTGTTATGGATGTCTAAGTACAAGCACCTCCTTTTGGACCGTTGGTACCACTATCAATCCATCATTCCACTTACCTCGTAATCATCTCCCACTTCGTTCCTCCGTAACCTAACCATTTTTGGCATTATCTCCTTTTTCTTTTGATTTGAATGCTTCCACGTGTGGAGTGGTCTAAATTTTTTCTCTTCATCGACTGGTCAAAGGTGGCCAAGTCAATTGGCCACCTTTGCTTATAAAACCAACTCTTACATAATCCTACATTTTTTATCATATCGTGCTACTGAGAGAGCATGAGTAATATGACATACCTATCGGTAAGATGCTTTGATGATGTTGCTTGTTGGAGAAAGATGTCCCTGTGTTGTGTATTTGTTGCATATTTTTTTGTATTGGCCTCTTTTGACGCTTGTTTCCTTGGATGTGCAGGTACTAGAGAGTGATGTTGATGATCTTGTTGTTGCTATTGAGCTTCGGAGGAGCTTCCTTAACCTTGGAATATTTATGTTGAAGATGGATGCAACCCTGTGAAATTTCTTTTGTGGGATAGGCTGCTATAGGATTTCCTACAGGAAACCTATAGGATGTCCTGTAGTTGCCTCTCCCCTAAAATTTCATACTTGTTTCACTTATGGAGCATGAGGATTGTTGACATGAGTAGAGAAGGGTTCTAGTGAATGGTAGGTGAGAGGTAAAGCCTTCAGGTATTGTCCTTCTGTCCTTTGTTCTCACCCTCTTCTATTTGTTTTTTCTTCTTTGAAAACTGTATATTTTTTTAATTGACTTATTGGATGGATGCAGGGGTAACAAGGTGATGAAAGGCATGGTGATGATGTCGTGGAGTAATAATTTTATTTTTTGACACAAGATGGTCATCCCCTTGCTCTAGGGTAACTTTTCTTAGGATTCCAAAGCCACTGAAATTCCTACAGGAAACTCATGTAGGTTTTATGGGAATCTTGTAGAAAACATAGAGCCAGTGTAAATTGAGTTGGAGGAGTTCACAAATGGAGGGATCGATGGAAAAATGAAGAATATGAGATGGAGGAATTAACATATGGGTTGTTTAAGGTCCTTCCGTTCCTCTCAAGTTGTGTTGACCCTCCTCCTGCTGACCTGCAAACAACACCTTCAATTTCTTTCTTTTCTCTTTTTTTTTTTCCTTTCTTTTTTTTGAAAACAACTAGTCTACCTCTAAGGAGGTTTTCATCCTAGCTACTTGCCCTGGGTTCCTCAAAAGAGGTTTTCACCCAGAGATATTTTTATTTTTTCTTTTCTTTTCAACACCATGGGGCCGCCTTAAGAGGTTTTCAACCTAGCAGTGGGACTGAGGTGCCTCATGGAGGTTTTCACCTAAGTCTCTTTATTTTTTCTTTTCTTTTTTTCTCTTTTTTTTTCTTTTCTTCTTTCAGGGACTTGATGGGGTAGAAGCTGAGACTTGCTCCACCACCATCACTGTCTTGTTGATGCCATTGATGAATTCTTGTTTTGACAAGGGCTTCTTGTAGACCTTCAATCTGTACCCATTGACAAGTAAAGGGATAGCCTCTACATCATTGGTTCTTATTTGTATTGAACCATTATCATGACATTTTTCTATTACATAAGTCCCTAACCATCTAGTCCTTAATTTTCCTTTAAAATCCTTGTATTTGGAATAATACAACAAAGCCTAATCACCTTCTTGAATTTGTTTGTCCTTTATGCTCTTGTCATGCCAAATATTCCTTTGAACTTGAGTCACCTCTGTGTGCAGGAGGGCCTGCATCCTAAATTCATCTAACCCATTCAATTGGAGAAATATTTATTGTTGTGCCCTGGTTAGATCTAGATCCAATTGTGCTGCCATTCTTAAGTTGTGCTGCCATTCTTAAGGTGTTGTATTCAAATTCAATGGACAACAGGGCCTTCTTCCGGTAGACTATCTCATAAGGAGTGAATACAGTGATGGTCTTCCAGGTGGTATTGTAGGCCCAAGCGGCCTCAAATAATCTATCTACCCAAAACTTTTTGTTGCTGCTAATCACTTTGGTCAGAATGCCTTCCAACGTAATGTTGGTTATATCCACCTGCCCATTAGCTTTTGGGTGTCAAGGAGTGGATGTTCTATGATTGATATTGTGCTGTCTCAACCATTTCTCAATCACGTGAGATGTAAACTGACTGCCTTGGTCAGTGACCAGTTCTCTAGTGTAACCAAACTTATAAAATACATTGTCCCTTAAGAACTCAATCACTTTCTCTTATGTTGCTACTTTGATGGCCTTGGCTTCATCCCACTTGGTTAAATAGTCAGTGCACACAATGATGTACTGTTTTTTCCTAGATGGAGGGTCAATGGGTCCAATGAAATCCATGCCCCACTTGTCAAATGGCTCAAAAGTCACTTGAGGTTGCAGAGGAATTTCATCCCTTGGGGTAGGTTTCCCCATCCTTTGGCACTGATCACATTGACTAGTATACCTCCTCACATCCTGGTGAAGAGTGGGCCAATAATAACCAGCTTGTGGCACCTTGAACATTTTCCTTTTGGCTGCAAAGTGACCTCCACAAGGCCCATCATGATAGGTCAAAAGGATGTCAAAGACTTCCTCCTCCCTGACAGATCTTCTCATAATTTGATTCGGGCCTAGTTTGAAGAGGTTCCCCCCTAATCCAAGTGAATGGGGCGCTTTTCCTCACAATCTTGCTCTTTTCCTTGGAGGACAAATTTGGTGGAAACTGTGCAGACACCAAGTAATTTTCTATTTTAGCAAACCATGGAGAGAGAACTGAAATGGTGAATAAGTGTTCATCCGGTAACTGATCATCAACCATTCCTTCCCTCCCTGTAGGAAAAGTCAATATGGATAAAAAATCTGCAACAACATTCTCCTTGCCAAGCTTATCAATAATAGTTAAATTAAATTGTTGCAATAAAAGCAACCATCTAATAATCTGGGCATTTACATCAGGTTTATTCATCAAGTATTTAATTACAACATGGTTAGTATGTAGAAATGTTTGGTAACCTGTAATGTAATGCCTAATTTTGTTCAATGAATGCACAACAACTAGGAGCTCCTTTTTAGTCACTGTGTAGTTCATTTCAGCTTTTGACAGACTCTTACTGATGAAGTAAATGGAATAAGGTAGCTTGTCATCTATTTGGCCTAGAGTTTCTCCTATGGCTTTGTGAGATGCATCAACATGTATATGGAAAGGAAGAGCCCAATTTGGGCCTCAAAGAATAGGTGCAATAGTCAACTTGTCTTTTAGGGTGTTTAAGGCCTCTTGACAGCTCTCTGACCATAAAAATTTGGAGTCTTTGGACAATAACCCAAATAAAGGAGAAGCTAACTTGCTGATCTAGTTGATCTAGCCAAATTGGTTTAGTGTTGAGATCATACACCCTAGTTCATCAAAACTAGTTTCGATGGGGAGATTCAACCACCATAGCTAGTCTAGAGGAGGAGCCATACATGCTTCTCATAAGTGCTCAACATTGGAGATTATTATTCATCCAAGTGTGCCATTTTGTAGGAGTAATTATAGGTTCTAAATTTGAAGCATTGGCATGCAATTCTGTAACTAATATAAATAAAAGGTTGGCCGAGTTATTATTTGCAGCTCATTTGGATTCTCATAGTGCATTTTTTTGTATGAAGGTTTACTATTTAATTTGCACATAACATATTTAATGAAATATCCCTATGTTGAAAACTTATGTTATTTATATACAAGTGTTTGAATATTTGCATGGAAGAAAAGTGTTTGTAGTAATGCCAAAAACGGAATTTTGAGAGTTTTTGCAAGCTAAGTGGTATAAATTATAAAGGGGACATTACAACTTAAGGGTACATGGAAGGTTGAATCCACATATAAGTTTTGCCTAATGTGGCACTATTCACTAGGTACCAATAAAAGTGTAATGATGTGCAACCATGTGATCCCACTTGTATTCTTTGCATGTATGATTCCCAACCACGATCCTACCCCTAAATGACATCACTATGTTTAAACATGCTAGAATATGTCTCTAGCCTAAACAAAAAATTCCCTAAAAATTGGGTGTGTGTTGGCACAAGAAAAGTGCTCTTATACCACTTGTGATGTACCTTGTCTTTTGAAATAGAGAAAATATAAAAATATCGATAGAAATGCACTTACAGAAAGTAAATAAAATATAACCAAAATAATGAAGCAACAACAACACACATACCTTTATAGATATTTTGAATAGGAAGCAATGTTCACTTGCTTTTTTAAGGGAGCAACCTCCAATTAAGCAAAGCTCCAATACAATATTAATCACTTAGCATTCGATTACACAACTTCTAGTATTATCAATAGTTTCTATCTACCTAAAACCTTAACCACATCATGAGCTTTCATTAATAAAGCCAAAACAACTATTTTGTTGACATTCTTTAATGTAGTCACCTTACATCTATTAATTACACACTAACTACCTAGTAGACCTCATTCCATAAAGATGGCTACTATACATTACATAACAAGCTATTCCCTTATCTTTGGGGAGTTAGGGTACGACCCTTATAAATATTCTTGAGAAATCTAACATTTTCAAAGAGTTATGTATGATTCATCATCGTGATGCATCAATCACATAATTAGATTGCTCCTTTTCTCAAAATATAGTCATTAAGGTAAAACAACAACAACAACAACAACTACTACTACTACTACTAACAATAACAATAACAATAACAATCTAATTTTAAGGGCACTGTCAGACTAAACATCAAATTGGTATATGAGGCCCCCTTGTTTGTGGGATAAGGGACATGCCTCTGCGCGACTAAGGTCAACAAAGGTGTACATACTCCCCTAGTTTGGATTTGAACTTATGACCTCTTAAGAGAAAACACATGTTCTTAACCACTAAACTCACTGAAGCATAAATTTGGAGTAAGCTAACCTTTAGTAAAAAGATCCTATTTCTGGCCTCTTAAGAGAAAGCACATGTTCTTAACTATTAAGCCCAACCAAGCATATCTTTGGAGCAATACAACCTTTAGCAAAAGACCCTATTTATGATGACAATTAATAAGAATTCAAGAAAAACTTCAAACATCTACAATGTTTGATCATGATCCAAGTTCACTTTTACATTATAATTTATTATTATTATTAATATTATTATTAGAGTATGACAACAATTAACCTATATAATTTTTTTTATATCAGCGTAATTATAAAATTTTATCCCGATGATAAAATCCTTAAAAAATTAATTATAATTTTTTTCTAGTAATAATAAAATGATTGTAAAATTTTCTCTCCATAATATCCTTCCTATCCTTGTCTTGCAGATGAATAAATCCAAAATCTTATAACTTGATTGCAAAATTTTCTTTCCATAAAAAAATCATATCCTTGCCTTGCAAATGAATAATTCTTTCACAAGTCATCCAAAATCTTACCCTATAAAATCTCTATGTATTATTTATTTAAGTCATTTTTCCTTATTTTTATATAAACTTTGAATACCTTTTTGAATGCTTATATAAACTTTGAATACCAACTATTGCATTTAATTAGACCTCTCCCTAACCAATTATTTATTCTTTATAGGGTTTAGAATAAGTCAACCTTTATGATCGAGGAAAACATAATCAAAATACTTAGGTGAAATGTATTAAATTGACTAATTTTCTTCATGGAGTAATCCCAAAGGGAATAAACCTTGATATGGAATATTATTATTTCGTCGGACGCTTCCCTACAGCAAATCGAGAATATTCAGATCAATGGTTCCATGAATCAACTACAGAATTCAATCCTGTGACACCTCAGGTTGGACGCGACACAGGCACAGACCCTGTACTAAAAGAGAGCTATCAAAATGATGAATGAGAAAGCACACAAAGAAACACAGGAAATACACGAGAAAACACACCAAAAGCGTCACCGGGCAAAAACACACTTGTGCTTTTAGAAAAACGACGCAAGTTCAAAAACGCGGACAATGGGCGGGAACATTTTGGAACCGTCTTCATCCCGCCAATGGATAGACATGATACCCATGTTATCCCATGTCATGGGTAAACATATAATAGGGGATTCATGGTCCCCATGTAATCCATGCGACTGGTATCATTTTAGTGTAAAAATCTCTTTGTATTTTCCCAATTTGGGGCCAAAGGAATAAACCCCCGAGCTTCCTTCCCGCCTCTTCGTTTATTCTCCCCATTCGCAGTTTGCATATGTGGGTTTATAACAGCGTTTCAGCTTCTTGACAGTCAACGGGCATTTGCATTTGATTGCAAGGTATAAGGGTTTAGGGCATTTTGTGTTGGTGGATTGATCTAGGGAGGTTGCAAACTTGCCCAAGTCTTGAGGGTCTGCAATTTGTTTGGTGAGCTGTGCTGAGGTTGTTCAAGGGATTGGATAAATATGAGCGCCGTCAATATTACAAATGTTACAGTGCTGGACAATCCTGCAGCGTTTCTGAATCCCTTCCAGTTTGAGATATCGTATGAGTGCCTCACCCCTCTCAAAGATGGTACTTTCTCTTACCCTAATTATTTTGATTCCTTTTATTCGTTTGATTTCTGTATTTACTTCTTTCCTGCTGTTAGTTTTGGGTATTATGGATTTACCGTTCCTAGATTTTAGCTTTGGGCATTTCAGTTTGAATAAAGTGAGGATAGTCTAGAGGCCGTGCTGTTGCTCTCTATCCATTCTATAATGTATATCGTCATTCCTCCTAGTGTGTTACTGGTGCAGAGGTTTGGCTGGTTTTCCCTGTATCAGGGACTGGGAATGGAACCCACGATCTGTGATTGATGATCTGAACAGATTGCTGAATGCCATTTTCTTTATTTGTGGTATTGTACTTGGCAATTGGTTGTGGTTGTTTGGCTAGTAAAATTAATGCATTATAACTAGTATCCTCATTATGTCTTCAGTGCTTGTTTTATATGCTAGGGTGGCTACCTGATGTGGTGCTTAGTTTCTATAAGACTATTGCCTGATGTAGCTGAAGGGTTTCAATTGGTTGCTGCCAATGCTCTTTGACATAAGGCTAGTTTGTATCAGCAGGTGCCTGGCGTGATTCTCTTTGGTCAAGTGCTTTAGTTCATACCAGTGGGTTTACTCCAGGGATGCTGATCGCAGATGTGGGGAAGTGTCTATTGGGATGTTGGGGGAAATACCTAATTTGTATCTATAATTTTTTTTGATCTAGTTTGTATGGAACAGTTAAATCCATTTGCCTGGTTATTTAGGGAAACATGCTTTTTTTAGATGGTGGAAGTATATAAAGGACATGCCCTGAGGGGCTGCCATAGCAATCAGATTTCTTTTGGTTTAGGTGCTAGGTCTTGGGTTTCTATTGTATCAATGTTGCCCAGCACTTGCATCTGGTTTTGTCCCTTTGAAATTCATCCTATGTGGAGTGGGCGGATCACTGTGAGAACGGAACCCTGGTAAACAATTTAACATTCTCTCAACCTTACTGGTGAATCGCTACCCTATTGGCTAAAGCATTGTCTTTGTTTTATGTGTGCATTTGTTATTCAACTTCGATCCAGTGGAGATATATCTTCTCCTTGGTATTTGTGGCACTTGGCTATACCTAGGATTGGATTTCCAGTCAGTGCATAAAATTTAAATATTAGCACATAAATTTGGAAATGTGGCAAACTCTGATGTTTCCTTGTTTGATCTAGCCCTTGTAGGATTTTAATACAACGGTGCAAGTAAGCAAACTGCAAAGTCCAACAGATGCTCTTAACATGCATGTTCTTTAAGCAATGTTAGTGCTAGACAATTTTATTTCCAACATCGCTTTTATTCTCCCAAACAGACATGCCCATAGGCATACTAACCAGAAAGCTAAAGTGATACACCTAACATACATAACTGTCATGGAATGTTAAATGTCTCAGCAGTCATGTCGGCTGCCTGCCCCTGAAACTCTATGTTTTGCCTTTAAACTGCTATTATCATTGAGGTTAGAGCTGTTTTGTGCCAAACACATTGTGGCCAGGATTGATGTGTCCTATTGTCAATAGTGGCAATGGACAGTGGACATCTGGCCAATAAATGTTTGAGCAAGTATTTATATCTGATTTGGAGAATTCTTAAGATAGCTAGACCTTTCTAGCAGCCAGCCTATATCTTCCAGCCCATGCTCATGCTATAATATTGTGAACCATAAGTAATGTTCATCGTGGAAAGATGATCCAACGTTTCAATTTGTGTGTGTAATGGCATTGTTTGTGTTAAAGGGGTTTTCTTGGTTCTGTAGCATAACCAATATTTGAGCTATGCAATTTTAGCAAAAGATGGAATCCCTGCAAGTATAGTTTTAAAAACTAAAATTTATTCAGTTCTAATTGTCATTTGTTTGGGATATCTGATCTCACTTCTGGATGTTTTGTGGGCAGATTTGGAATGGAAGTTGACATATGTGGGATCTGCAGAAGATGAGAAGTATGATCAAGTTCTAGAAAGTGTACTTGTTGGTCCTGTTAATGTTGGCAACTATCGCTTTGTTTTTCAGGCATGTTTTTATGTTATTATGAATTCAGTGCCATCTATAGCCTAGTTAATTTCCATGTGATTCCTTTTTGAGCTTTAGGGCTTGATTTTTGCTTTAGGCTTACTAAGGCTCGACTTGCTGCTGTCTTCCAAAACAGGCTGACCCTCCTGATCCATCCAAGATTCCTGATGAAGACATCATTGGGGTTACTGTGTTACTGCTGACTTGCTCTTACCAGGGGCAAGAATTCATTAGAGTTGGATATTATGTGAACAATGACTATGCTGATGAACAATTGCGAGAAGAACCTCCACCAACGGTGCAACTTGACAAGATTCAGAGGAACATTTTGGCTGACAAACCTCGGGTTACTAAGTTTCCAATTGCTTTTCATTCTACCCTAGATGAGCAATCTGTTCTTTCTCAGTTGGGGTCTCTACCTCCTAATGCTGGTATTCTCCCCTCTGATGCCAGTCTTTTAAGTGTTGATAATAGTCTTTCTGCTTCTGATATGATGGATGAAGTGCTATTAGAGGGAATTACGACTTGATTTTGCAGGAGTATGTAACCCTACCTGAAGAATGGGAAAAATACCAACATTACATTATTTCAACCCTTTAATCTGTATTTTGTTCCTCCCTATAGATATCTCGTGGTTGAAGTTCCATCTATGTTATACTTATTATGACTGGGACATTTTGAAGGATGCTAATTTTCAGTTGTAACCTTCCGATGCTTATTGCATTGCCCATTGACTATTTGGCAAAGCCTGTCAATATAATGGCTTTTGAAGTTTACAAGGTCTATTGTAAACTTGCTACTACTGGTTCAGAGGTTTGTTTCTTTGAACTTCTAATATACCCTAGAGTTTTAGTGTATGCTTGTATATCGTCAATGCTCACCCCTTATCCTTTGTTCTGCCTCTGAAAAATAAAAAAATGTTGTCTACACATTTTTATTCAGCATTTGTGGTTACGTATTTTGTTTATGAAAATGACTTATTTTGTTTGTCATTAAAGTTTTCCCGCTGGTCATTCTCCATCTATGGTTTGAAGTTGAAAATATTTCACGAGCAGAAGGGAGCATCATTAAAATGTTGATGATAAATGCAACCTGAAATATAGACACTATATTGTAAATATTAAATTCTCATTCATCATAATGTATTCCTTATTCATTGTTGTAATGTATTTTTCTGATATATCCCGTCTATGTTGACTTGAAGATCGAAATTTTAAACCTGTAAACTAAGGTTCATCATCAAGATAAAAAAATCTTTCTTATTAATGTGTAAGCCATTTTGTATAATGGGTTATAACTAATTAATTATAATCTACCATTTGACTACCATTTGACTTTGTTTTGTTTAGTAGACATCATGGATGTTAGTGATCAATGCAATCTGAAATATAGACACTTGTAAATATTAAATTCTCATTCATCATAACATATTCCTTATTAATTAATGTGTAAGCCATTTGATATAATGTGTTCATAACTCATTAATAACAATTTATTTTTTGACTTTGTTTTTTAATAATAGATAGACATCATGGTTGATAAGTAAGGTTTAATTTTTGAGTTGAGAGGTTTATTCTATAGCCTAGTGTGTGTGAAGGTGTATGTTTGTCTTTTGCTTGGAGTTTACATGTGTCCCTACTAAAATAAAAATAAAATATTTTTTAAATAGATTCATTTATGTGAATATCAACTTCATTTATATTATATATGGAAAAAAATATAAAAGAAATATTTTAATGTGGTATAAATAAATATCTAATTTAGGTTATAAATAAAGTATTTAATATGAATTAAATATTATCCTAAACTTAAAAATATATAGGATTCAAGAATAAAATTTAAACAATGAAAATTACATTGTTTTTACAAACTATAAAAATAAGTTTGCACTTCAAGAAATTTGATTTCTCTTGGCTCATGTTAGATTTGTGTGTAAGATGGATCTATATTAGTTAGTGTAGTTTACACGATAAATTACATAAATATGTTATATAAAATATTATAGGGTTTTTGGCTTGATCCCTTAATTAATTTGTGTCTACTTTAGGAATATGTGTAATGTATCAAGTAGTGGTGGATAGAATTGACCTTGTTGTATAAAAAAGATTGCCTTAATTTTCAATTCTATACTAGTCACAAACATAACTAAGAAGACCTTTTTGTGGAGTGCTATTATTTTTTTCCCAATTTAATAAAACAATAGTTATACTAGAGTGATTTCCATTAAGATGGGGGATTTCACCATAGTTGGTTTTTTCTTCTTCTTTAATATATATAGTAATTTATATTGTTTTGTTAATTTGTGTAATCCATTTCTTGGGAAATACATGGGGCACTTTCCTTCCTTTCAAGGATGGAATCAAGGCTAAGGCTAGGTTAGAATCTCCATAGCAATCAAGTCATGAAAAACAAACATGTTTCAAAATGGGATTTGAAACTAGGTGAGGGAGGAAACAACTTTCCTTCCAGTCACTTAAATTACACTTAATTAATAGTTCACTATAACTTTTATAGCATAATGGTATTTGAAGTTGGTGAATGAGTAATATTTTTTTTTTTCCTCTTAGCCACTTAAGCTACACCCAATTAACAATTCCTTAACTTCTATAGGCATGACCTTTAGATCTTTTATAATATTATTGAGGTTATGTAAGTGAAATCTTGATTTCTATTGTATTATTTATATTTGTAAATATTTTTTTCTTTTATATCAACATAATGTTGTGAAGGCAATAACAATCATGTTCTCAATAAATATTTTCTAACATAAGATTTAGCATATTATGGTTTTGTATAGTTTTATTGTGCTACATTCTAGTGAGTGATTGGCATTCTAAATGGATTTCTTGTCTAAACATGATATAGATGAAGTAAACTCAAGATTAAACATATGACAAACATATATTTTGATTTTAATGTGTTCTTATGGGCATTTGGTTGCTCCCATAAATCAAAGTTTCATTTGGTTGCCTTCGATTATTTCACACCATTACATTTGAACTCAATTTGGGACATACCTATGGTATGAGAGTTCTATTTACATACTCGATGGATGTTGTTTATTGCTTTTGTAGCTATCACTTCTACTTTAGAGTTGGACTTTCAGATTTTTTGTGATGTTGTGGAGAATCTAAAAGTGACCTAGTAGGCTGTGATGAAGACTTATTAGGTCTTGAATAAGTTGATCAATTATAACAATTACTATGCAAATACTTTGTCATCATTGATATGCTTAGGATCTTGGTGGGAATTGAGTTGAGGGTCTTCCTTAAATGAAGACCTTTGTTCCATTGTTCCACTTGATGTTCTTGTACTAGCCTAATCTATTTACTCTTTTTGATTTGGTATTGAGAGTTTGTTTAATAGCTTGTTTTTTTATAAGTTCTACCTATTCTACAATATGTTTGTGGGTTTCTCTTATTTTGTATGGGTTAGGAAATAGTGATCTAGAGGGGGTTTTCCTTTGTTAATTTTACAACTTACAAGTGTTATAATCTAGCCTTAACAAAGGCTTAGTAGCTAAGAGAGGGAGGGGAAATCAAAAGGTATGGTACTTGAAATGTTGCTCCAATCCTTAGGCATGGTTATTCTCCCTTGATGAGCATAGAATGAGTAGTTGATTGATTGTAAAGTTGAAGGCTTAACTTTACTAGAGTCATTTTGTGATCGAATGATGGTCCACCTTGGGTGATCATGTAACATATATATCATGTTTTTCTAATTCTTTCCTTAATTTGAGAAATTGATCACCACTGTCCTTGATGGCAATTTTTGATAACTATTTTAATTGATGTGCCTTTTGCATATTTTTAATTTGCTTATATTTTGTTATTTTAAAGTGTGTTATTTGAAATTTTCTACATGGTGAATTAATAAACGACATCTCTTAGGAGAGTGAAAGGTTCAAATCTCCTTAATGTTAAAGTGGTTTGGTACATTAAAAGTGCATTTTGTAGCTCATTTAAAAGAAGAATTACTCATCTATTCTCTTGAAGTGTTTTATTTGATTTCTAATTGGGTTTCTTTTGATAGCTATTACATTAAAAGATAGAACTATTGATAACTACTAGATGAAAATATGGCTTATAAATGTAATGGTTTAAAATTCATAGAAGTCCATCACCTTAATTTAATTCCATAGAAGAAAACTATTTGCCATATTACATAATGTTCTTTTTATTTCATTTTTTTTCTAGTAACCAAGATTGTTCATGAGTAAATAGACTATTTAATGTTCTTGGATACTATCTAGCTTATTGTGGTATTTTGAATAATGACACATTATTTTAAAACTTGACATATTGCATTAATTGATATAATTCACATTTAAACTTTTGTTGAATTTTTCTATCAATAAATTGCTTAATATGTAATATATGAATCGGAAATATCATTTGGGTATTTCTACAAATTTTCTTTGAAAAAATGTTTTTATTGAAGTGTTGCATGAGAGAATAAATGTAAAATGCTTTTAGGGTTATTGCATGATTTTTTTTTTTTTGTTTTCTTTTTTAACACACACATAGTGCTTTCAAGTGCTTAGATTAGAAGATTAAATAGGATGTCTACAAGGGAAATCCTCAGTGATAAAGATTTAAGTGTGGAATTTTTAGTGGAAGAAATGTGCCATGTCTTTGCACACTTTGAATGGGTTTGAAAGAATTGAGGTAAGGTAGTAATAAAAAGTTGTGTTTCATATAATGCCACACATTTTGGCCTAAGTAGCAAGAACATATTTACACTTATCTAAGTATTTCATTTGTGTAGTACTTGTTTGCACTTAATGAGATTGATAGAAGACATTTGATGTGGACATTTGGACCTATTTGATATTATTTAGGTATTTGACAGTATATGATTTTCGCTATTAAATGTTATAATGGTGATAGTGATATGATTTCAATTTGGTCACACAATTAAAATATTTAAATTTTAAGATGTGGATTCTAGATAAAGATTTATGCTATGTATGTATGTAGATGCAATGCATGATGTTTATATATATATATGGAATATTGCATGTTAATTGGGATTATATCAAGTAGTGGGAGTAATGATTGATATCCTCCATACTCATGTTCAATTTCCATAAGTGACATGTTGAGTTCTTACTGACTATATTGTTGTAATGACTTCAAGTTTTCTTGTTGAACTACCTCGAGCCTTGAAGAAGATGTAGAAATTTTTGTAGATTCAAATTGCAACTTGTAATATGCCAAAACAATTGACTTGAATCTACTCTACTCATAAGCGGAAACAATAAACGATTGATGAAATCACGAAGCATAAAAGAGAAAGAATTCAATCATGCATAACACAACAATTTTATGGGGAAATCCATAGCTAAAAACCCCTGCTATATGTATATTGCATTAATTAGAAAATATGAGAAGTTTACAATGCTTGGCTCAAGCCTGAGCAACCTCTGCATTATCTCAATCTATCTCACTGCTTCACAAATCAGCTCAAGAGTTGGACTCTGAGATTTTTTGTGATGTTGTGGAGAATCTTAAAGTGATCTAGTAGGTTGTGATAAAGACTTATTAGGTCTTGAATAAGTTGATCAATTATAACAATTACCATGCAAATACTTTGTCATCATTGATATGCTTAGGAGCTTGGTGGGAATTAAGTTCAGGATCTTCCTTAAATGAAGACCTTTGTTCCATTGTTCCACTTGATGTTCTTGTACTAGTCTAATCTATTTACTCTTTTTGATTTGGTATTGAGAGTTTGTTTAATAGCTTGTTTTTATAGGTTCTACCTCTTCTACAATATGTTTGTGGGTTTCTCTTATTTTGTATGGGTTAGGAAATAATGATCTTGAGGGGGTTTTCCTTTGTTAATTTTACAACATACAAGTGTTATAATCTAGCCTTAACAAAGGCTTAATAGCTAAGCGAGGGAGGGGAAATCAAAAGGTATGGTACTTGAAATGTTGCTCCAATCCTTAGGCATGGTTATTCTCCCTTGATGAGCATAGAATGAGTAGTTGATTGATTGTAAAGTTGAAGGCTTTACTCTACTAGAGTCATTTTGTGATTGAATGATTGTCCAACTTGGGTGATCATGTAACATATATATATCATGTTTTGCTAATTATTTCCTTAATTTGAGAAATTGATCACCACTGGCCTTGATGGCAATCTTTGATAACTATTTTTATCAATGTGCCTTTTGCATATTTTTAATTTGCTTATATTTTGTTATTTTAAAGTGTGTTATTTGGGAATTTCTACATGGTGAATTAATAAACGACATCTCTTAGGACAGTGCAAGGTTCAAATCTCCTTAATGTTAAAGTGGCTTGGTACATTAAAAGTGCGTTTTGTAGCTCATTTAAGAGAAGAATTACCCATCTATTCTCTTGAAGTGTTTTATTTGATTTCTAATTGGGTTTCTTTTGATAGCTATTACATTAAAAGATATAATTATTGATAAGTACTACATGAAAATATGTCATATAAGTGTAATGGTTTAAAATTCATAGAAGTCCATCACCTTAATATAATTCCATAGAAGAAAACTATTTGCCATATTACATAATGTTCTTTTCATTTCATTCTTTTCTAGTAACCAAGATTGTTCATGAGTAAATCGACTATTTAATGTTCTTGAATACTATCTAGCTTATTGTGGTATTTTGAATAATGACACATTATTTTAAAACTTGGCTTATTGCATTAGTTGATGTAATTCACATTTAAACTTTTGTTGAATTTTTCTATCAATAAATTGCTAAATATGTAATATATGAATGGGAAATATCATTTGGGTACTTCTACAAAGTTTTCTTTGAAAAATGTTTTTAAAGTGTTGCATGAGAGAATAATTGTAAAATGTTTTTATTGAGTTATTGCATGAATTTTTTTTTTTTTTTTAACACACATAGTGCTCTCAAGTGCTTAGATTAGAAGATTAAATAGAATGTCTACAAGGGAAAATCTCAACAATAAAGTGTTAAAATTGGCAACTAGGGCCAAACTCCATGTGGGTCATCTTATTTATGGTAGCTAATATTTTTCTTGGATTCCTCTTGTCGAGAGGTGTAGGATTGATCTAATGATCATTCAATTCCGACAAGTATTTATGGAAATACGAATTTATTTGTATTTACTTGACAAATTGTCAAGGTCGGCCAATAACTAAATGTGTGGCACACATGCTCAATGTTTCATATAAATACAAGATAGGTTGAGGCATTATTCACTCATCTCATCTCTCACATTCTTCTCTCCTTAGTTGATTGGGTTTACACACAAGGAGCAACACACATGTGGGAAAAAAAGGACACAGAAGGACTAAGTAAGAGGAAACATAACTGTTTGACTGCGTTGACCAGGGTTGCAGAAGTATCTTTGACTACCGTTGACCAGCGTGGGCTTTTCTTGAGTGTGGTTTTGGTGTGGCTGTCTCTCCTAGGCAGGTCACAGGTTTTGGCACGTAAATTGAGGCATTTTGACCTCTGGTTTGACTAGCGTTGACTGCCTTAATTGCTGGCAGCAGGTTGACTTCATTTGAATGGGTTTTTCGGACTGTTTATGGGCTGCCTCTTATTACTGTTGGAGGTTGAGTTGACTGAGATATTGACGAAGCTGATTGTAGGTCAATTCTATCTTGTTTGACCAGCTTTGACTTTGCTGGTTAAGGTTCACTGCTACTATCATAAAATTACAGATTTGTATGTTTGTACTATTTATCTCTTTGTTGAACTATTGAAGATTATAGAAGAATTGATCAAAGGGTTCCCCACATTGGTGTTTGTCCCTGGCTAGCTGCCACATCTGGTGTCTCTTGTCTTGGCTTGTTTTCTGTCGATCTATTAATGTTCTATCATCATTTTACTTCATGTAAATGTGATTACTAAACAATGGCTAATAAGAACAATTTGAAGTAAACTACTCTAAGCATATAACATACCATAAATTAACATGGTATTAGTGCTGAGGTGAAGACAAAGCCCAAGCAAGAGCAAGAGAAAGAGCAATCACCAAAGATTGTTGGAAAAAGTCTATAGACTCCATGGGTTCTTCATCACACTTACCTGTCGAAGATAAGCTCCATGAGAAGTCTGACTATCATGGATGGAAGATGTTTCTTGATTTGACATTGGAAGAGCAGGAAGTGTTGGACCATGTGAGAGGCAGAATCATTGAGCCTCCATCAAATGCATCAGTTGCTGCAAGGAGAAAGTGGACCAAGGGAGAAGTCAAAGCAAAGAAGATCATCTGGGACTCTAGCGACAAGCCCCTGGTGGGCTACGTTTCTGAGTTGAACACCTCCAAGGAAATCTACGATAGACTGGAAAGCCTATTTAAAGTTAGTGATGCAAATCAAGTTTTGTTCCTTAAGAATAAGCTGAAGGAAATTAAGAAGGGAAAAGATGAGAATATTTAAGCCTACTTCTTAAGGATCATCGAGATCAAGAATGATCTCCTATCGATTGGGGAAGTCATTCTTGACAGGGAACTGACCATCACAACTCTTGGAGGGCTCCCACTCGAATGGTATGTATTCAAAACCACTCTTCTCAACAATAATGTAATTCTAGGATTTGAGGAATTGATGGCGAGATGCATTCAAGAAGAGAGAAGGATGGAAGAGTAGGAAATGCTTGCATTTAGAGGCAATTTCGCTACTTTCTCCTCTCATGCTAAAAGTTGAAATAATTATGGGTCAAAACCTAAGGGAAAGGCAGGATCGAAAGGTGGAAGGAAAGGAAGATGTTTCATTTGCAACAAAATTAGCCACCATGCGAGGTAGTGCCCTAATAGAAAGGACACATCTCATGACGATGATTAAAATCACTCATGAGGCAATTCCAAAAACAATGAAAGGAAGGGCAGGTTCAATGGAAAAGGAAAGAGGAATGTTGGAAATCAAGGAAGTGGTCAACCCTTCAAGAAATCAGGTACCACTTTATTCGAGATATGGTACAACGGGGAGCAATAAGGCTCCAACATATCAGTACAGATGAGCAGGTCGCCGACATTTTGATGAAGCCCCTCGGAAAGGTCAAATTCTTGACTTTCTGAGAACTACTCGGAGTCGTTGAGAGACCCTCTTATGAGGGTCCTGCATTAGGAAAACATTGAGCTCTGGGAGCTCTGAGGGGTTTGGGGTACTTCTTGGAGCGGCAAGCCACCATAGGGCGACTCACCCTCCCCTAGTGGTGCGCTATGTAATCTTGGATCAGTAAGAGTGGTATGACACACTCTATGGGACTGACTTCGTGTCAGTGGAGGATGGTATGATACATGCTCGATCATTTTCTTCTTCTTCATAATTGAGTAGAGCAGAGCAGAGCCGAACAGTGCATTTGATGGCAGAGATAGTACTGATGGTCAGATGGATTAGCAGATGGAGTTCTCCCTAGTTGAGAGGGAGTGTTAAAATGGGTAACTAGGGCCAAACTCCATGTGGGTCACCTTATTTATGGAAGCTACTATTTTTCTTGGATTCCTCTCATCGAGAGGTGTAGGATTGATCTAACGATCATCCGATTCCGACAAGTATTTAGGGAGATATGAATTTATTTGTATTTACTTGACAAATTGTCAAGGTCGTCCAACAGCTAAATGTGTGGCACACATGCTCAATGTTTCATATAAATACAAGATAGGTTGAGGCATTATTCACTCATCTCATCTCTCACATTCTTCTCTCCTTAGTTGATTGGGTTTACACACAAGGAGCAACACACACGCGGGAAAGAAGAGGACGCAGAAGGACGAAGTAAGAGGACGTAGAAGGACGCAGAAATTTTTGATTGAGTTGTCCAGGGCTGCAGAATTATCTTTGACCAACGCTGACCAACGTGAGCTTTTCTCGAGTGCAGTTTTGGTGTGGCTGTCTCTCCTAGGTAGGCCGCAAATTTTGGCATGCAAACTGAGGCATTCTGACCTCTAATTTGACCAGTGTTGACTTCCCTAATTGATGGCAGTAGGTTGACTTCAGTTGACTTCATTTGACTGGGTTTTTCCGACTGTTTATGGGCTGCCCCTTCTTGCCGTTGGAGGTCGAGTTGACTGGGATATTGACCAAGCTGATTGGAGGTCAATTCTATCTTGTTTGACTAGCTTTGAATTTGCTAGTTAGGGTTTATTACTGCTGTCATGAAATTACAAATTTGTATATTTGTACTATTTCTCTCTCTGCTGAACTATTGAAGATTATAGAAGAATTGATCAAAGGGTTTCCCCACATTGGGGTTTGTCCCTGGCTAGCTGCCACATCTTGTGTCCCTTGTCTTGGCTTATTTTCTGTCAATCTATTAATGTTCTATTAGCATTTCACTTTATGTTAATGTGATTTCTAAACAGTGGCTAATAAGAAGAATTTGAAGTAAACTGCTCTAAGCATAGAACATACCATAAATTAACATAAAGATTTAAGTGTGGAATTTTTAGTGGAAGAAATGTGACATGTCTTTGCACACTTTGAATGGGTTTGAAAGAAATGGGGCAAGGTAGTATTAAATAGTCGTGTTTCATGTAATGACACATTTTGGCCTAAGTAGCAAGAACATATTTACACTTATCTAAGTATTTCATTTGTGTAGTACATGTTTTCACTCAATGAGATTGATAGAAGACATATGATATGGACATTTGGACCTATTTGATATTATTTAGGTATATGACAATATATGGTTTTTTCTATTAAATGCTATAGTGGTGATAGTGATATGATTTCAATTTGGTCACACGATTAAAATATTTAAATTTTAAGATGTGGATTCTAGATCAAGGTTTATGCTATGTATGTAGTAGATGCAATGCATGATGTGTGTGTGTGTGTGTGTGTGTATATATATATATATATTATATATATATATATATAATATATTATATGGGATTATTGCATGATAATTTGGATTATATCAAGTGGTGGGAGTAATGATTGATATCCTCCATACTCATGTTCAATTTCCATGAGTAACATGTTGAGTTCATATTGACTATATTGTTGAATTGACTTCAAGTTTTCTTGTTGAACTACCTCGAGCCTTGAAGAATATGTAGAAATTATTTATAGATTCAAACTGCAACTTGTAATATTTCAAAACAATTGACTTGAATCTACTCTACACATCAACGAAAACAATAAATGATCGATGAAATCATGAAGCATAAAAGAGAAAGAATTCAATCACACATAACACAATAATTTTCTCGGGAAAGCCACATCTAAAAAACCCTGCTATATGTATATTGCATTAATTAGAAAATATGAGAAGATTACAATGATTGGCTCAAGCCTGAGCAACCTCTATATTATCTCAATCTATCTCACTGCTTCACAAATCAGCTCAAGAGTTGGACATTGAGAAGTTTTGTGATGTTGTGGAGAATCTTAAAGTGATCTAGTAGGTTGTGATGAAGACTTATTAGGTCTTGAATAAGTTGATCAATTATAACAATTACTATGCAAATACTTTGTCATCATTGATATGCTTAGGATCTTGGTGGGAATTAAGTTGAGGATCTTCCTTAAATGAAGACCTTTGTTCCATTGTTCCACTTTATGTTCTTGTACTAGCCTAATCTATTTACTCTTTTTGTTTTGGTATTGAGAGTTTATTTAATAGCTTGTTTTTCATAAGTTCTACCTCTTCTACAATATGTTTGTGGGTTTCTCTTGTTTTGTATGGGTTAGGAAATAATGATCTCGAGGGGGTTTTCCTTTGTTAATTTTACAACATACAAATGTTATAATCAAGCCTTAACAAAGGCTTAGTAGCTAAGTGAGGGAGGGGAAATCAAAAGGTATGGTACTTGACATGTTGCTCCAATCCTTAGGCATGGTTATTCGCCCTTGATGAGCATAGAATGAGTGGTTGATTGATTGTAAAGTTTAAGGCTTTACTTTACTAGAGTCATTTGTGATTGAATGATGGCCCACCTTGGGTGATCATGTAACATATATATCATGTTTTTCTAATTCTTTCCTTAATTTGAGAAATTGATCACCACTGGCCTTGATGGAAATCTTTGATAACTATTTTTATCAATGTGCCTTTTGCATATTTTTAATTTGCTTATATTTTGTTATTTTAAAGTGTGTTATTTGGGAATTTCTACATGGTGGATTAATAAATGACATCTCTTAGGAGAGTGAAAGGTTTAAATCTCCTTAATGTTAAAGTGGTTTGGTACATTAAAAGTGAATTTTGTAGCTCATTTAAAAGAATAATTCCCCATCTATTCTCTTGAAGTGTTTTATTTTGACTTCTAACTGGGTTTCTTTTGATAGCTATTACATTAAAACATAGAACTTTTGATAACTACTACATGAAAATATGTCATATAAGTGTACGGTTTAAAATGCATAGAAGTCCAATGCCTTAATATAATTCCATAGAAGAAAACTATTTGCCATATTACATAATGTTCTTTTCATTTCATTCTTTTCTAGTAACCAAGATTGTTCATGAGTAAATCGACTATTCGATGTTCTTGGATACTATCTAGCTTATTGTGGTATTTTGAATAATGACACATTATTTTAAAAACTTGGCTTATTGCATTAATTGATGTAATTCACATTTAAAATTTTGCTGATTTTTTCTATCAATAAATTGCTTAATATGTAATATATGAATGGGAAATATCATTTGGGTATTTCTACAAAGTTTTCTTTGAAAAAATGTTTTTATTAAAGTGTTGCATGAAATAATAATTGTAAAATGTTTGTATTTAGTTATTGCATGATTTTTTCTTTTTAACACACACATAGTGCTCTCAAGTGCTTAGACTAGAAGATGAAATAGGATGTCTACAAGGGAAAATCTCAGTAATTAAGATTTAAGTGTGGAATTTTTAGTGGAATAAATGTGACATGTCTTTGCACACTTAGAATGGGCTTGAAAGAAATGGGGCAAGGTAGTAATAAATAGTCGTGTTTCATGTAATTCTACACATTTTGGCCTAAGTAGAAAGAACATATTTACACTTATCTAAGTATTTGATTTGTGTAGTACTTGTTTGCACTCAATGAGATTGATAGAAGACATTTGACGTGGAAATTTGGATCTATATGATATTATTTAGGTATTTGACAATATATGATTTTTTCTCTTAAATGTTATAATGGTGATAGTGATATGATTTCAATTTGGTCACACGATTAAAATATTTAAATTTTAAGATGTGGATTCTAGATCGAGATTTATGCTATGTATGTATGTAGATGCAATGCATGATGTTTTATATATATATATATATATGGAATATTGCATGTTAATTGGGATTATATCAAGTGGTGGGAGTAATGATTGATATCCTCCATACTTATGTTCAATTTCCATGATTGACATGTTGAGTTCATATTGACTATATTGTTGTAATGACTTCAAGTTTTCTTGTTGAACTACCTCGAGCCTTGAAGAATATGTAGAAATCCTGTGTAGATTCAAACTGCAACTTGTAATATGCCAAAACAATTGACTTGAATCTACTATACTCATCAGCGGAAACAATAAATGATTGATGAAATCACGAAGCATAAAAAAAAAAGAATTCAATCACGCATAACACAATAATTTTATGGGGAAATCCACATCTAAAAGCCCCTGCTATATGTATATTGCATTAATTAGAAAATATGAGAAGATTACAATGCTTGTCTCAATCTTGAGCAACCTTTTCACTATCTCAATCTGTCTCACGGCTTCATAAATCAGCTCAAGAGTTGGGCCTTGAGATTTTTTATGATGTTGGAGAATCTTAAAGTGATCTAGTAGGTTGTGATGAAGACTTATTAGGTCTTGAATAAGTTGATCAATTATAACAATTACTATGCAAATACTTTTCATCATTGATATGCTTAGGATCTTGGTGGGAATTAAGTTCAGGATCTTCTTAAATGAAGACCTTTGTTCCATTATTCCACTTGATGTTATTGTACTAGCCTAATCTATTTACTCTTTTTGATTTGGTATTGAGAGTTTGTTTAATAGCTTGTTTTTTATAAGTTCGACATCTTCTACAATATGTTTGTGGGTTTCTCTTATTTTGTATGGGTTAGGAAATAGTGATCTCGAGGGGGTTTTCCTTTGTTAATTTTACAACATACAAGTGATATAATCTAGCCTTAACAAAGGCTTAGTAACTAAGTGAGGGAGGGGAAATCAAAAGGTATGGTTCTTGAAATGTTTCTCCAATCCTTAGGCATGGGTTATTCTCCCTTGATGAGCATAGAATGAGTAGTTGATTGATTGTAAAGTTGAAGGATCTACTTTACTAGAGTCATTTTGTGATTGAATGATTGTCCACCTTGGGTGATCATGTAACATATATATCATGTTTTGCTAATTCTTTCCTTAATTTGAGAAATTGATCACCACTAGTCTTGATGGCAAGCTTTGATAACTATTTTTATCAATGTGCCTTTTGCATAATTTTAATTTGCTTATATTTTGTTATTTTAAAGTGTGTTATTTGGGAATTTCTACATGTTGAATTAATAAACGACATTTCTTAGGAGAGTACAAGGTTCAAGTCTCCTTAATGTTAAAGTGGTTTGGTACATTAAAAGTGCAGTTTGTAGCTCATTTAAAAGAAGAATTGCACATATATTCTCTTGAAGTGTTTTATTTGATTTCTAACTAGGTTTCTTTTGATAGCTATTACAATAAAATATAGAACTATTGATAACTACTACATTAAAATATGTCGTATAAGTGTAATGGTTTAAAATTCATAGAAGTCCATCACCTTAATATAATTCCATAGAATAAAACTATTTGCCATATTACATAATGTTCTTTTCATTTCATTCTTTTCTAGTAACCAAGATTGTTCATGAGTAAATCGACTATTTAATGTTCTTGGATACTATCTAGCCTATTGTGGTATTTTGAATAATGACACATTATTTTAAAACTTGGTTTATTGCATTAATTGATGTAATTCACATTTTAACTTTTGTTGAATTTTTCTGTCAATAAATTGCTTAATACGTAATATATGAATAGGAAATGTCATTTGGGTATTTCTACAAAGTTTTCTTTGAAAAAATGTTGTTATTAAAGTGTTGCATGAGAGAATAATTGTAAAATGTTTTTATTGAGTTATTGCATGATTTTTTTTTAACACACACATAGTGCTCTCAGGTGCTTAGATTAGAAGATGAAATAGGATGTCTACAAGGGAAAATCTCAGTAATAAAGATTTAATTGTGGAATTTTTAGTGGAGGAAATGTGACATGTCTTTGCACACTTTGAATGGGTTTGAAAGAAATAGGGCAAGGTAGTATTAAATATTCATGTTTCATGTAATGTCACACATTTTGGCCTAAGTAGCAAGAATATATTTATAGTTATCTAAGTATTTCATTTGTGTAGTACTTGTTTGCACTCAATGAGATTGATAGAAGACATTTGATGTGGACCTTTGGACCTATTTGATATTATTTAGGTATTTGACAATATATGATTTTTTCTATTAAATGTTATAATGGTGATAGTGATATGATTTCAATTTGGTCACATGACTAAAATATTTAAATTTTAAGATGTGGATTCTAGACAAGATTTAGCAAGTATTATGTAGAATGAAATGCCATGATATTATTATATATATAATATAGAATATATATATATATTATATATATATATATTATTATATTTATATATAGTATATAATATCACATATATATGTGTGTGTGTGTGTTGTGTGGATTTGCATGTTAATTGGGAATTGTATCAAGTGGTGGGAGTAATGATTGATATCCTCCATACTCATGTTCAATTTCATGAGTGATATGTTGAGTTCATATTGACTATATTGTTGTAATGACTTCAAGTTTTCTTGTTGAACTACCTCGAGCCTTGAAGAATATGTAGAAATTATTTGTAGATTCAAACTGCAGCTTGTAATATGCCAAAACAACTGACTTGAATCTACTCTACTCATCAGTGGAAACGATAAACGATTGATGAAATGACGAAGCATAAAAGAGAAAGAATTCAATCAAGCATAACATAATAATTTTATGGGGAAATCCACAACTAAAAACCCATTCTATATTTATATTGCATTAATTAGAAAATATGAGAAGATTACAATGCTTGGATGAAGCCCGAGCAACCTTTGCACTATCTCAATCTATCTCACTGCTTCACAAATCTGCTCAAGAGTTGGACTTTGAGATTTTTTGTGATGTTGCAGAGAATCTTAAATTGATCTAGTAGGTTGTGATGAAGACTTATTAGGTTTTGAATAAGTTGATCAATTATAACAATTACTATGAAAATACTTTGTCATCATTCAAGATATGCTTAGGATCTTGGTGGGAAATAAGTTGTGGATATTCCTTAGATGAAGACCTTTGTTCCATTGTTCCACTTGATGTTCTTGTACTAGCCTAATCTATTTACTCTTTTTGATTTGGTATTGGGAGTTTGTTCAATAGCTTGTTTTTAATAAATTCTACCTCTTCTAAAATATGTTTGTGGGTTTCTCTTATTTTGTATGAGTTAGGAAATAGTGATCTCGAGGGAGTTTTCCTTTGTTAATTTTACAACATACAAGTGTTATAATCCCGCCTTAACAAAAGATTAGTAAGCAAGTGAGGGAGGGGAAGTAAAAATGCATGGTACTTGAAATGTTTCTCCAATCCTTAGGCATTGTTATTCTCCCTTGATGAGCATAGAATGAGTAGTTGATTGATTGTGAAGTTGAAGGCTTTACTTTACTAGAGTCATTATGTGATTGAATGATGGTCCACCTTGGGTGATCATGTAACATATATATCACGTTTTGCTAATTATTTCCTTAATTTTAGAAATTGATCACCACTGGCCTTGATGGAAATCTTTGATAACTACTTTTATCAATGTGCCTTTTGCATATTTTTAATTTGCTTATATTATGTTATTTTAAAGTGTGTTATTTGGGAATTTCTACATGGTGGATTAATAAACAAAATCTCTTAGGAGACTGCAAGGTTCAAATATCCTTAATGTTAAAGTGGTTTGGTACATTAAAAGTTCATTTTGCTGCTCATTTCAAAGAATAATTACCCATCTATTCTCTTGAAGTGTTTTATTTGATTTCTAACTCGGTTTCTTTTGATAACTATTACATTAAAATATAGAACTATTGATAACCACTACATGAAAATATGTCGTATAAGTGTAATGGTTTAAAATTTGTAGAAGTCGATCACCTTAATATAATTCCATAAAAGAAAACTATTTGCGATATTACATAATGTTCTTTTCATTTCATTCTTTTCTAGTAACCAAGATTGTTCATGAGTAAATCGACTATTTAATGTTCTTGGTTACTATCTAGCTTATTGTGGTATTTTGAATAATGACACATTATTTTAAAACTTGGCTTATTGCATTAATTGATGTAATTCACATTTAAAATTTTGTTGAATTTTTCTATCAATAAATTGCTTAATATGTAATATATGAATGGGAAATATCATTTGGGTATTTCTACAAAGTTTTCTTTGAAAAAATGTTGTTGTTGTTGTTGTTTTTTTTTTTGTAAGCTGGGGCGGGACTCTCCGATTTACATGTCCATTAAGTACCCCTCAACGGGGGAAGGGTAGCCCAAGATTTGAACCCAAGACTTCCGGTTCGGTGAGACTTCATTTCCACGACCATTGCCGCTTGAGCTACCCCATGTGGACCTTTGAAAAAATGTTTTTATTAAAGCGTTGCATGAGAGAATAATTGTAAAATGTTTTTATTGAGTTATTGCATGTTTTTTTTTTTAACACACACACAATGCTCTCAAGTGCTTAGATTAGAAGATGAAATATGATGTCTACAAGGGAAAATCTCAGTAATAAAGATTTAAGTGTGGAATTTTTAGTGGAAGAAATGTGACATGCCTTTGCACACTTTGAATGGGTTTGAAAGAAATGGGGCAAGGTAGTATTAAATAGTCGTGTTTCATGTAATGCCACACATTTTGGCATAAGTAGCAAGAACATATTTACACTTATCTAAGTATTTCATTTGTGTAATACTTGTTTGCACTCAATGAGATTGATAGAAGACAATTGATGTGGACATTTGGACCTATTTGATATTATTTAGGTATTTGAAAATATATGATTTTTGCTATTAAATGTTATAATGGTGATAGTGATATAATTTCAATTTGGTCACACGATTAAAATATTTAAATTTTAAGATGTGGATTCTAGATCAAGATTTATGCTATGTGTGTATGTAGATGCAATGCATGATGTTTATATATATATATATATATATATATATATATATATATATATATATATATATATATATTATATATATATATTAGGATTATTACATGTTAATTGGGATTATATCAAGTGGTGGGAGTAATGATTGATATCCTCCTTACTCATGTTAAATTTCCATGAGTGACATGTTGAGTTCATACTGACTATATTGTTGTAATGACTTCAAGTTTTCTTGTTGAACTACCTCGAGCCTTGAAGAATATCTAGAAATTATTTGTAGATTCAAACTGCATCTTGTAATATGCCAAAACAATTGACTTGAATCTACTCTACTCATCAGCGAAAACAATAAACGATTGATGAAATCACAAAGCATAAAAGAGAAATAATTCAATCACACATAACACAATAATTTTCTGGGGAAAGACACATCTAAAAACCCCTGCTATATGTGTATTGAATTAATTAGAAAATATGAGAAGATCACAATGCTTGGCTCAAGCCTGAGAAACCTATGCACTATCTCAATCTATCTCACTGCTTCACAAATAAGCTCAAGCCAATACTTAGCCAATTCTGCTGCCTGCCAAGCTCCTATTTCCTTGCACCGTTCCCCTGGGAATTAAACCATATTTAATTGGGAAATTCCACAAATATGAATTGCGCTATCCTCATAGGCATTCCTATCATTGCATGCACTACTTGTACAATTCAGATGATTACACAATTGATAGTACACTGTCCTTGAACTCCAATCTCAACTGGGTCTTTCTCTGATCTGACATGCATGAGTTAATTATGAGTGAATCTTGAATTTACTAGTTGATCAATGCTAGTTACACCCCACTACTGGATCTCCCACTAATTCCTCCATGAGTTGGAACTAATTTAACTCACTTTAACTCAGTTAAAATGAATTAAATAATTACAACTCAAAATAAACTCAACCAAGGATCCTAAAAAGTAGGAAACACTCTACATGATTCTAGTTAGACTCCCAACTCAAATTAACTGAGCCAATTAAGTCAAATTAAGTTAGTTAACTATTACAAATTGTTATGAGAATTAGAATTACAATTTAATTCCTAATTTAATTCGAGGACAAAATTAAATTAGGGTTTTCTTGTTGCATTTTCAACACTCCCTCTCAACAAGAAAGGGGTTTTCTCCTACCCCGATCCTACCTCTGTGTAACTCGAATTTGCATCTTGACAATGTCGTTGTAAAAATATATGCATCCCGCTCCTCTGTAGGAATGTATTCCAACAACATGATTCTTGTTTGCACATAATCTCGTAGATGGTGATATCAGATGTCGATATGCTTGGATCGAACATGAAAACCTGGCTTCTTAGAGAGTTTGATACAACTCTAATTGTCACAGTAAATAATTGTAGGATCCATCTGCTGACCAAATAACCCAACAAGGATCTTCCTCATCCAAATAGCCTCACAAGCTGCTTGACTAGTAGCTATGTACTTTGCTTCTGCTGAACTGAGTGCAATTGATCTCTACTTCCTGTTGTACCAAGAAAATGTTTTCGACCCATTACTAAAGATTCCCCTTGATGTGCTCTTTCACTTGGATGGAATCCCTGCCCAATCTGTACCTGTGAAGCTTTGAAGCTTCACTCCCTCTGTCCGTCTATACCAAAGACCAAAATTAATGGTGCCTCTGAGATATCTCAACACATTGTTAACTGCCTTCCAATAAAGTTTGGTTGGCTTAACCATGGCTTGAATAAGTTGGTTAATTGTAAAACACATGTCCAGTCATGTGTTCACATAAGTGAGTCCACAAGTTGTCTATAAATAGTAGCCTTCACTACTTCACCTGAAGTAGGATCCTCCTTCCTCCAGTTATCCATTAGAGGAGTCACCATGGGTTTTCTTCTCTCCATGTGGAACTTCTTCAGTATCTCGTTGGCATACTTTCCTTAAGAGACAAACAATTCCCCATCTCCTTGCCATAATTCCATACCGAGAAAGTAATGCATGAGCCCCAGGTCCTCAATCTTGAATTCTCTTGTAAGATCCCCTTTGCAAGATTCTGTCAACTTCTCATCACCTGTTAGAATCAAATCATCGACATATAATAAAATAAGCAACAATTTACCTTCAAGCACAATATGGTATTTGCTTCACTTTTAGTGAATCCCAACCGAGTGAAATAACTATTAATCCTGGTGTACCAATCATAGGGTGCTTGTTTTAGTCCATACAATTCTTGCTTGAGTCTGCACACATGCGACTCTCTGTTGAAGGTCTCAAATCCTTCCGGTTGCTCAATATACACCTCTTCCTCAATCATACCATTGAGGAATGTTGTCTTCACATCCATCTGATGTATCTTCAATCCCATATGCGCTGACAGTGCTAGAATAGATCTGATTGAATAGTACCTTGCTACTGGAGCAAATGTCTCATCGTAATCAATTCCCTCCACCTAAGAGAACCCTCTGGACACAAATTTTTCCTTGTGTTTCTCCACACTCCCATATGTTGCTTACTTTACCTTGTAAAGCCATCTGGAACTCACCACTGACTTGTCTTCTGGTCTTGGGATTACTTCCCAAAAACTGTTTCTGATAACAGAGTCATACTCCTCAACCATGGCATCAACCCATACTGGTTGCTGCACTTCTTCCTCGAATGAGAATGCCTCAACCTCTACACTCGTTCATTAGATCCATGTAGCCAATGTTGAAAATAATACTAAGGGGGGGGGGGGGGAATCAGTATTATCTAGTTCTTTTACCA